>CM035414.1:36419323-36426823 GCA_020310875.1 Ceratopteris richardii | reverse complement strand
TCTTGTACATTTATCTTCAACACTCCTGCTCAAGCTCATTTGGGAGTTATCTTCAACCATGTCCTGCAAATTTATCACATCTTTGAAACCTTTGAGTTTAGAAGAATACAAGAACTTTGTAAACATATTTGCAACCTACTCTTTGGTTCTGATGAACTTTATCTCCACAGCTTTGCTCAATACCTTCTCCCTTACATAATGGTAGTGGACCTCTATGTGCTTGCTCCTTGCATGAAACATTAGATTGCTTGCCAAATAAATACTTGACATGATCACCGTATATAGGGATGGTTCCAACTTGCACTTCAAGATCAGCGAAAAGCTTTTTAATCCACATTGCTTCACTTGTGGCAAATGCTAATCCTCTATATTCAGTCTCCATGGATGAAAGTGCAATAGTAAGTTGTTTCTTTGAGCTCCATGTGATAGGTTCTTCCTATCATGAACACATAACCTGAGGTTGATCTAGTAGCTTCCTTTGAACCTACCCAATCAGCATCGCTAAAGCCTTTGACCTGCAATTCTTCACCAAACTTGTAGAACAAAGCATGATTAATTGTATGCTTTATGTATCTCAACACTCTCTTGGCTGAATTTAATGTTCACTTGTCGGGGCTTGCATAAACTAAGAAAGTACACCAACAACATAAGATAAAACAGGTCTTGTAATATTTGCATAGATTAATGATCCTACAATGCTTCTGTATGTCGTTATATCTTCCAATAATTCTCCATCATTTGAGCAAATATTTGTATTTGTGTCCATGGGTTGAGTAAGTGGTTTGCATTCACTCGTTCCAAATCTGAAAAGAGCATCCAACAAGTACTTCCTTTGCATCAAGTAGATGCCGCTTTTTTCATAAACAACTTCAATTCCTAAAAAATATTTCAACTCTCCACCATTTAAAAGTTCAAACTCCTTACCAAGCTTCCTTTTGATATCTGTAATCCATGTAACATCATTTCCTATTATGATAAGGTCATCGATGTATATGCAAATATATACCTCTCTTTGTAGTTCTCCATTGAGAAAAGCATTTTTAATGTCGTGTTGATAGATGGCCATCTCCTTGAAGCACCAATTGCTATTAATGTTCTGATTGTTTCCTTTGCAACAGGGCTAAAAACGTCATCATAATATATGCCTTGTGTTTGTTTAAATCCTTTGGCAACTAATCTAGCTTTATATTTAGCTAGTGAACCATCAACATTCCTCTTTACTTTAAACACCTATTTGTTTGGAACAATCTTCATACCTTCTTTCTTTGGCACTAGATCCCATATGTGATTATCTTTGAGAGCTTTGATCTCGTCTTTCATAGCTTGCTTCCATTCCTTTGTGTGCAAGCTTCTTCATATGTCTC
The DNA here is from genome assembly GCA_020310875.1 of Ceratopteris richardii. Classification (NCBI taxonomy): domain Eukaryota; kingdom Viridiplantae; phylum Streptophyta; class Polypodiopsida; order Polypodiales; family Pteridaceae; genus Ceratopteris; species Ceratopteris richardii. Next base: position 36,425,459 of record CM035414.1, on the reverse strand, counting down.
AAGCTCTTTGTCTTTGATAACCTACATCATGTATGCAAAATATTTCCATGAAACTAGCCTTTGAGTTGGATATCTTGTCGTTGAAGATCTTCTTTCATTGCCTTTAGAAAGTTGCTTCTTTAATCTATTCAACTTTACCTTCGGAGTCATTACCTCTTCATATTCTTCTTCACTTGCATCTATCTCACTGTTTGGACTAGCACTTGCTTCTTTGTCTCTACTACGAGCTGAATTTGGAGACAAAGAATGAATCCCCCTCCATGTTGAATATTCTTCATTTGATGTAGATGCCTCTAACATGAAACCTTTATGCTTGATTGTTGAACTTCTCTTTGATTTGTTCCTGCATAATCATCACAATCTTCTTCAAGAATCTTTTCCTTTCCTTTATCTTCATACCATTATCTTAGTTCATCAAAGACCATATCTCGCAAGACTCTTACTTCCTTTGTTCTAGGGTTGTAACACTTGTATCCTTTTTGCTCCGTCGAGTAGCCGATGAAAATGCATTTTTTTTATCTTGGTTCCATCTTTGTTCTAACTTCTTGTGGAATGTGAACAAAGCAAACACACCCAAACACTTTGAGGTGTGTAAGATCAGGTTTCTTACCAGGATATACCTCCTCTAGAGTCAAGTGATGTATTCCCGATGTTGTGCACCTATTCATCAAGTAAATGGCAGTTGTGATAGCTTCAGTCCAATAGTACAATGCTACCTTCATCGAGTTTAGCATGCATCTTGCAATTTCAACAATTTGCCTATTTTTCCTCTCAGCTACTCCATTTTGTTGTGGTGTATACCTACAAGTAAACTACGTTTTGATCCCATTCTCTTGTAGAAAATCTGAAAATTCTTTGGAGAAGTATTCTCCTCCACCATGGGACCTTAAGGTTTTGATAGACCTTCTTGTTTCTTTTTCAACTTCAACTTTGAATCTTTCGAATATAGAAATCGCCTCTCATTTTTGCTTCATACAAAACAGCCATACCTTTCTTGAGTGATCATCAATGAAGGTGACAAAAAATCTATTACCAAACATTGATGCCTCCTAGGTTGGTCAACACACATCCGTATGTATAGAGTCCAAGACATTTGGGGCCACATAATTGCTCCTCTTGAATGGTTGTTTCATTTGATTTCCTAGTTGACAAGCTTCGCATAACTCATGTAGTCCAATGCTATTAAATTTTGGAAGACCTCTTACCACTTCATGTTTGCTCATGTCCTTCAGCTTTGGAATGTTGATGTGTCCTATTCTTTTGTGCCATAAGTCCAACTCTAAAATCTTCTTGCTACCACATTGAATGTACATGACCTTTCCATGTGGATGTTGAACATCCAAAGTGAACATCCTTCCTTCCCTTTTACCTCCAGCAATGACCTTGAAGCCTTCCTTTGTATTCTTTATGAAGTACCCATTCTCATTGAATATGACATGATAACCCTTCTCTACCATTTGTCCTACTGAAATCAAGTTCTTTGAAATTGTAGGAACATGAAGAACATTAGATAGTACCTTTGCTTTACTTGTATCTACAAGCCGTATATCTCCAATATGTTCAATCATGTGTTGAGTATCATCACCTGTTTCAACACATCCTTTTCCACTTGGTACCTGTAGATTAGTGAACAAACTTTCTTGGCATGACATATGGTTACTACAACCTAAATCAATGTACCATTTTTTGTCATCTTCACAAGAGCTTCTATACTCATGTCTCATTGCAAGTAGTGTGTCCTTGCTTCCTTCACTTGAGGTGTTTGCATAGTTGCTTTGGCTCCTTTGATTGCCTCCATTTGTTCTTTCATTCTTCAGCCAACAATCACTAGAATAGTGTCCTACTTTACCACAATGATAGCATGTTATACCTTTAAGAGAATTGTAGGAGCATCGTCCTCTTCCTCTACTTCTATCTCGACCTCTTCCTTGTGTGTTGGCATTTGATGCATCCTTGTTGTCTTTTGAATTGTTTTTATTGTAGTTGGAGTTGTTGTGACTCTTCCTTTTCCTCTTGAGCCTCCTCTTGAGTTCCTTTCTTTACCTCGACCTACATATAACATTTGGTTGTGGTTGTCCTTTCCTTTGGGGACACCAAAGCTAAGCTCTTCTGTGACAAGATGAGGGATTAGTTATTCAAAACCTGGATATGCATCTTTCAAGTTAATGGAAGTTATAAAAGGCTTCCACCTTCATCTTCTCTCAATCCGTTGAGAGTATAACACACAAGTTCTTGGTCTTCAACCGTTGTGCCAATAGAAGCTAAAGCATCACTTAGCTCCTTAATCTTCAAAGTATATTCAGCTATGGATAGACTTGAACTTTTCTTGATTGTGTTCAACTCATTCTTGAGTTGAAGTTTCCTAGGTTTGGTATTGTTGAATACATCCTTTCAAGAGCTTCCCAATCATCCTTAGCTTTCTCTAGATGTTGAATATGCCCCAACATGGCATAAGTAATGACTTGTGAAATGAGGAACATGACTCTCCTATTCCTCTCTTCCCATTCTTTTGCTTGCCTCCTTTGGACTTTGATGGCCGTAGCTTGATTGATTTGAGATTGAGCATCATTGTCGCTCACAATACCCCACAAGCCTTTGCCCATTAGGTAGTTCATCATTCTAAAATTCCACACGGGATAGTTATCCTTATCCAATTTCTCTACTTGTTGACCCAAGTCAACCATTGAAGACTATCAAAAACTTTGAGAGTTACCTCGAACAATTATATTGTCCTTTGCTCTTGTGTTTGTGAAGCTCCCCCTTGTTTTGTAGATCCTCTTTTACTTTGCTTTAACTCCAACCCTATTGATGAATCTTCAGCACCAATTCTTCTCCCATGCCAACTGTGGAGAATGAGTTCTCCTATGCACAACGAAAATGTGTAGTGAACCCTTGTATGTCCAGCACTTAGACAAACAGTTGCATGTTAGATAGCTTGCTACTCTCAATACAAAACTCAAATGGACATGTGCCTTAAGTCAATCAAAGTAGAAAAAGAGAGCTTTCTAAAAAGCTATAAATAACTTAAGTTGGACAAGTTTTGATTAGGAAAATGCAACTCACGAAGATGAACTACCTGTCCACACAAGTATGTTGAAGAATTGAACTTCACTCTCGGACTGATAACTCTCAGATGTCGAGCATACTTAGACCTACGAGCACAGTTCAAGCTAGAGGAGTCACTCCAGTTGTGCATGACCATGGGAGACCAGCGACGCTTGGGGCGCTTCCTCACAGCAGCATACGAGAGGCGAGAGCGGTCACTACAGCCCACACATCAGCCACGGGTGAGTACCCAGCAGACCATTACCCAGTTCTTTCAGCGAGCGGAGCTAGATCAGAGAGGTCCTTCTAGAGGGCTCACACTCCACCAGGCAGCAGCACAGAGAGCACGACGCCGACCACGCATGGTAGGATATCGTCGACCGCGACTATATCAGGAGGATATCTCACGCATCAGGACAGCCTACGACCACATGATGGAGCATAGGCGTTCCACCACCCCCTGGGTTGTCTTCCTTCAGGAGGCACTCAGACCACCTCCGATGTACCACATACTACACCCACCTCCCCCCATCACCAGTAGCTAGGGTGTTTTGCTCACTCATATTATGGATCCCCCTGTATTAGGTGGCCACTATCTGCTGAGTCAGAGCCACTTCTCCCGAGCCTTTTACCAACCCTTGATAGCTTTGTGTTTATTTCATTTCATTTTCTACACATGGTTACTACACTTGTACATGGCTTTTGTCTCATAGGCCAAGTTTGGCCTCCAGAAGACGTTAATATGACTTTCTTTCTTTCTTTCTTTCTTTCTCTCGTCGTTAAGCATTTGGGATCATGTGCACACCACCATATGTGTGTAAGATCGCTTGAGAACACAAATGTGCGTATGAAACTGCATCAATCCATGTATATGTACCGTAGTTCCAAACTTCATGTGTCGTTTTGCATGTGCATCTTGCTTCAAGATTGATATATTTGGAAGTTGGAAAAAAAAAGGAAAAAAAAAAAAGAGAAAAAAAAAACAAACAAAAATGCATAAAGAAAAACTGGGAAAATAATATTGAAAAGAAAAACAACAAAACAAAAACAAAAAGAAAAAGAAAAAATAAATAAAAAAAGAGAAAAATAAAAGTGCACGCGTGCATGCGAGTGGGAGAGTGGGGGGAAAAAGAAAAAAAAGGGAGAGACAAAATTAATCCCTCTCCCTCACTCTTTGGCTGCCGGGAATCTCATCTCTCTCTCTCTCTCTCTCTCTCTCTCTCTCTCTCTCTCTCTCTCTCTCTCTCTCTCTCTCTCTCTCTCTCTCTCTCTCTCTCTCTCTCTCTCTCTCTCTCTCTCTCTCTCTCTCTCTCTCTCTCTCTCTCTCGCGCGCGCGCGGGGGAGTTGTCTGTGGTTTTTTCTTTTTTCTTTTTGTGGTGTCTGTGCAGGTGACGAATGAGGAAGGGAGATAATTCGTGCACAGAGGAGAGGAGGAAGGAGGACAAGAGTCGCTCGCTATTGGTAGGACTGGGGGAAACAAAAAAAGGGGGGGTGTCTCTCGTTCTCTCGAGCTTCCGAATAGTAGCAGAAAGAGAGAGGCAAGGTGGTGGTCACTGCTGGGAAATGTCAGGGCAGGGGGTATGCCCCATTATGTACACACATGGGGTGGCAGCTGGGGATCAGCAGGGGCTTTCCATATATGCAAAGAACTTCGAAGGGGTTCTTGTTGGTCATTTTTTCTCTCGGGGAATACATTCACAGGATTGAAGGTGGAAGTAGCAGAGTGGAGAGAGGGAGGTTTTTGTTGTGTTTTGTTCTTCATCAGAGGCTGCGGGTGCTCTCGGTGGTCGGAAGATCAATGCACGAGGGGAGCTCAAGGGAGGCAGCTGGGAAGATTTGGGGAAAAAGTTTACAAGAGCAGAAGGGAGATGTTTTTCATGCGTTTTTCTAGGGGTGTGCTACGTCAGGCAATCAAGCAAGGGAGATTCTCCCTCGGCAGATAATCTGTTCTCGCGGTGTGGCTGTGGAGAAAAAGGAGAAGATAAGGGTCTTTTGGGGGTGTGCACGGGCATAAGTGGAAGAGAAGGAGGCCATCGTCTGCTCCTCTGTTCTCAAGAATACCTCAGATTGAAGGGGATTCATCCTGAAGGGGAGATTTTTGGAAAGAGACATCGAGTGTCTCGTGAAGGGGCTTCCTGGAAGGCGATATGAGGGCATCATCTCTATGCCTGTGGGGTGGGGGCAAAAGGGAAGACAGATCTGTGGAGAAAAAGGGAAGTCTGGGTGAACAGACGCATGTAGAGCGAGGCATCATTCTCTCGTTATGGGGAAACATATGATATTCTTTGGGGTTACTTTTGTTTCTGGCATCGCATAATGGAATAGGTAATTCGTCAGAGGCAAGCTTACGCAGGTGAGAAAATCCAATTTAGTAGTTGAAGGCCTTCCTCAACAGATCCTTCTCTCAGTGAATTGACAGGGAAAAGTATTTCATAAAGTCTTAATACAGATGTTTTTGGGTATGTTTAATTGGCACTACCGTTAATTCTATGGGGGGGAGAACCTTGGTTTGAAGAAGAAGGCGGATACTGAATGAGTTGCATGCAGAAACAGATAATGGCTTCATGAAGACTAAGAATTGCGAAGTGTTTCCAATTTCTTACAGAGATTGTGACAACGAGAATAATGCGAAGAATTAACTGACGTCCAGGCTTGGTGTTTGAGTGAATGAACAATGCTTTTGGGCCACACTTTCAAGGGTTTGTTGTCTTGCTGTAGGGAAAAGCTTTTTGATTGAAGGAAGTGGAAACGTTGTTCGAGAAGGTTTAGCTGCATACAGAAGGCAGAAGGAGATGAATAGACTTTGAGAATTTGTGATAGACATTTGTCTACCTTCATCATTCATGTACCTCTGATACGCTTAATCTTACGAATTCAAGCTATACAAACGAGTCATATACCAAATTCAAGGAAGAAGAAACTTTTTTATGCATCAATTCTTCTTGAGACATCAAGGAGATAGCTCAGATATCTATTGCTTACTTCCAGGCTGAACGTAAACCACAATGTTGGATGCCTTGAGCTTTCTTGAGAAAGTTTGCAACAGATATCGAAGATAACTTTCTTCTTCACATAAACGAAGGCACTCAAG
>CM035414.1:36401823-36406823 GCA_020310875.1 Ceratopteris richardii | reverse complement strand
TGACTTGAAATTTTGTAGTGTTGTAGAATGCTTTGAGCTGGTTCCAATGAGCCTTGGATCATCAAATTTGGCTCAGTAGATCTTGAGATATGTCCTGTTGAAGTTGACAGACTTTGAGGTAGTCACTCAGAGAAAACAGTGATAATGAATATGAGTATATGTATTGAATCTATCAAATGTACATTCCCATTGGCAAGATATGTAATGCCCAATGGTACTCAGAGGTGTAGGCTAATGAGTAGCTCTCACACACTCAGTGATTTTGCTTGGAATTGCCTCGGGGAGTGAGCCTCTAACCCGCGACTTTTACATAGCTCTTTTATAGGAATTTTGAACAAATTTGAATTAGAATTCAAATTAAAGTTCCCTTGATTCTCTCCACTAGACTTAGGGAGATATTCCCTCAACTAGATCATCTACTTTTTCCACGACTCTAGTCTAGTAGGTGTGATTACATAATTGATTAAGTCATATTGACTTTTACATTGGGTAAAGAGTAACAACCAATTAAGCATCTGTTTCTATGGTTCAAATGTATCCTTCATGGGTTCAAACTTTATCTTTCCAAGGTTCCAATTGTCCAAGCTTTATGTTGAGTCTTCAAGGCACAAATCAAAGCCAAGTGTGAAGGCTTGTTTGCACCAACAGCTCCCCCTCAAGCCAAACACTTGCTTGAGTCTTCATCTTTAGTCTTCAATGATATCCTGTAATCCAATCATGGATTTAAACCTGCATAGCTTGCTTCCATCCAGAGCTTTTGTAAGCAAATCTGCACATTGAATATTAGTAGACACATATGATAGTTGGATTTCCTTGCTAAGTAATTTCTCCCTTACATAGTGGTAATGAACCTCTATGTGTTTTGTCCTAGCATGATACACAGGATTAGCTGCTAAGTGAAGTGAACTTGTGTTATCACCAAATATGATAGGTGGCCTTGTGTATAGGCCCAATTCTGAATATAGTAGCTTCAACCATATGGCTTCTTGAGTGGCATTGGCTAGCCCTCTATACTCTGCCTCAGTAGATGACAGAGCCACTGTGGGTTGTTTCTTGGATGACCAAGAAATTGGTTTATCACCTGCAAAGCATATGTAACCAGATGTACTCCTCCTGTCATCCTTGCAACCTGCCCAATCTGCATCTGAGTATACTTTGATATCAATGTCTGATGAATATGGAAAGTACAAACCATGATTTTGTGTTCCCTTTAGATACTTTACTATCTTCTTGGATGCCTCCAAATGTGGTACTCTTGGCTTATGCATAAATTGGCTAAGTACACTAACACCATATGAGATATCAATCCTAGTTAAGGTAGCATAATTAAGACTACCTACCAAACTTTGGTAACCTGTTATATCTTTGACTTCTTCTCCATCATGTGCACTGAGTTTGTGGTTGACCTCCATAGGTATGTTTGAGACTTTAGCTTCCTGCAAATTAAACTTCTTGACCATGTCCTGAATGTACTTCTTCTGAGTAATGAATATACCTGAGTTTGTGTAGACCAATTCAAGTCCTAGGAAGTACTTCAATAATCCAAGATCATTGATCTTGAATTCCTTCATCATTTGACTTTTGATGTGTCTAATTCCTTGAACATCATTTCCTGTAATAATGATGTCATCAACATAGACACACAAGTATATTACCTCTGAATTGTTCTTCTTTATAAACAATGAAGTATCTGCTTTACTCATCACAAATCCTTGATCCAATAGATAGGTTGTCAACCTGTAATTCCATGCTCTAGGTGCCTGCTTCAATCCATACAGAGCCTTCTTCAATTTGCAAACATGATTTACCTTATTGGGATCCTCATAGCCAGGTGGTTGTGACATGTAGACCTCTTCAGATATCCATCCATTCAAGAATGCATTCTTTACATCCAATTGGTACATGTTCCAATTCTTGGATGCAGCTACACTTACCATAATTCTGATAGTTGGCATCTTGGCCACAGGAGAAAAAGTCTCCTCATAATCAATGCCTTGAGTTTGTGCAAAACCCTTGGCTACCAACCTAGCTTTGTACCTGCTTATTGTACCATCTGAGTTCCTTTTGAGTTTGTAGATCCATCTGGATCCTATAACTTTCATGGAGTCCTTCTTGGGTACCAAGTCCCAAGTATCACTCTCCTTGAGAGCCTCCATTTCTTCATCCATTGCTTCCTTCCATTCTGGTTTAGTAATAGCTTCCTCAAATGTACCTGGTTCTTCATTCAAGATATCCTTTGCAAGATATACAGAGTGCTTGGTTACAAGTGAAGTATCATACCCATACCTAATAGGTTTCTTCTTTTCCCTTGAAGATCTCCTCATAGCTTGAGTTGAGGATTCTGGATTGTCTTCAAGTTGCTTCAACTTCATCTTCCCTTTGGATTTCCAAGCTTTGAACTCTTCAATGTTGATGGTGTCTTCATCATCTGAGCTTGTGTCCTCATTCTGAATTGGTTCTTGTCTGACAAGCTTTGGAAAGTCTTCTTCCATATCATAAGGTAGGCTAACTTTCCTGCACTCATTATCATACCATGAATCATTTTCATCAAAGATTACATCTCTGCTTACCTTGAAGCCTTTGTTTGAGGGGTTATAGAACCTGTATCCTTTCTGATTCAAATCAGAACCAATAAAGATACACTTTTCAGCCTTAGGGTCTAGCTTTCCCCTTACCTGTGAGGGAATATGCACATATGCAACACACCCAAAGATCTTGCAATGATCCAGAGATGGTCTCTTACCATGCCAAGCCTCATAGGGTGTCATTCCATCAAGTGTCTTTGATGGCAACCTGTTAATTAAGTATGTGGCAGTAGATACACTCTCTGCCCAAAGATAATTTGGTAGTTTTTTCTCATTAAGCATAGACCTAGCTGTCTCCACAATGAGTCTATTCCTTCTTTCAGCTACCCCATTTTGTTCAGGTGAGTACCTTGTGGTAATCTCCCTCTTGATGCCTCTTTCCTGCAAGAATTCTTCAAAGTCATTGGAGAAGTATTCTCCACCACCATCTGACCTTAGTCTCTTCAAATGTCTACCTGTTTGATTCTCAACTAATGCAAGATACTTTTTGAAACAATTAAATACTTCATCTTTATGTTTCATGAAGTACAAAACAGTCCATCTGCTATAGTCATCTATAAAGGACACATAGTACCTTGATCCAGATATGGATGGCTCCTTGCTTGGTCCCCAAACATCTGTATGCACCAATTCCAAGTAGTCTTCATGCATAAAACCTTTTTTAGTATATGGCAATCTGTGTGACTTACCAAATTGACAAGCCCCACACTTGTATATCATGTGTTGCTTGGATACATTAGGTATCCCAAGCACACACTGATCTCTGCTCATTTGTTTTATGGTCCTCTCTCCAATGTGACCTAATCTCTTGTGCCACATCTCCAATTCTGATAAGGTTTGGTCCTTATAGTTGTACAAGGCAATATTCTTAGTATCTTCAAGTTCAAAGGTAAATAGTCTACCTGATTTCTCTCCCTTGGCTATCCTTCTGAATCCATGTCTTGGATCCTCCACATATGCACCATGTTGAGTGAACCTGACCTGTAGACCTTTTTCAACAATCTGACCTACACTCATCAGATTCTTGGTGATTGTTGGGACATACAATACTCTGCTTAGTAAATTCTGATTACCATCACTTGTTTTGACATTACCTACTTTAACCACTGAATGTTTAGTGTCATCACCTGTCTGCACTTGGTGCTTGCCTTTAGGTTCTTCCAAATCAGAGAGTAAGGCAACATTCCCAGCTACATGGTTAGAGCAACCTGAATCAATATAGAACAAATGATCATCATTGATACCTGATTTAGATGTCATGTTCATAATCAACAAGGAATCATCTTGATCCTCTGCATAATTGTTGTAATCCTTTCTGTTCCTGTATCCTCCTTGATAATTGCCATTGTGATTGTAGCTATTGTTGTAGTTATTGTTGTAATTATTGTTGTAGCCATGGTAGCCTTGAGATTGATTGAATCTGCCTCTGCCTTGAGAGTATCCTCCTCTTTGGTGACCTCTTCCTCTTTGGTTCTTGTAGTTTTTGTAGCATTCATCTGTAGTATGATTAGACAAGCCACAAATATTGCATGGAGATTGATTATAGGGTCTCCCCCTACCTGACTTACCTCCTCTGCCCCTACCTCTAGATGATCTACCTCTTCCTGCATAGTTTGCTTGGGAGGTAGAGCCTTCTTCATCAACCTTCTTACTTTTACCCTTATCTTTAGACTTCTTATCTGTATATAGGGCAGAGGGATTGTTACCTTTTGATTGCTCTCCATTCTTTGTGATCTTTGCTTCATGTGTGAATAGTTGTCCAATCAGAGTTGTTAGATCAGGTGCTTGGATGTCCATGTACAAGTCCATTGCAGTGGTAAAGCTCTCCCACTTGTCATCTGCTTTGAGTCCATTGATCACTTGTCTGACTATTTGCTCTTCTTCAATTTCTTCTCCAACACTTGCAAGTTGATCTGCAATGTCTTTGACTTTGGTGACAAAATCTGAAACACATTGTTTTGATTGCTTCCTGAGAGTTGTAAACTCAATCCATAGCTGATTCTTTCTGGCCCTTGTGCTTGATGAGAAGTATGTTGACAAGGTCTCCCAAGTCTCTTGGGAAGTCTTACAGTTCCTAACATGAGGTAGAAGGAAATCAGAGATAGAGTTTAGAAGATATGACCTTGCCAAAGCATCTTTAGCACATCATTGATTAAGTCTCTCATGCTCATCCTTTGTAGGTAGGCCTCTGGTTTTGAATGAGGGCAACTCCTCATCTCCTGATATGTATCCATACAAGCTTCTCCCTTGTAGATAGGTCTTCATTCTCAATGACCATGCCTGGTAGTTATTTCTATCCAATTTGTCAATGAAGGAAGGGAAACCATCACCCATGATTACCTTGTTTTGCTCTGATACCACTGTTGGATGTGATGGCTGGATACAATCAGAAGATCAAGTTGGTGCTGCTAGACC
>CM035414.1:36384323-36394323 GCA_020310875.1 Ceratopteris richardii | reverse complement strand
CGTAAATAACTATAGACCAAGTAAGACCTTGCTAGTCATAGACACATTTGTACACATATGTTGCCCTCACAACCCTCTTCCATATATAGCCGTGTGTGCATACATAAGGTCCTTTAATTTCTTTGTCATCTGCACTCTCATCGCCCCTTAGCGTGTGGATGGCATGATATAAAGCAACCAACCAGTATACATTTCCGTTTAAAACGTACTCAACATCCTTTTGCCTTGCATAACACCTTACCACCACATGCGAATTCCCCCCCCCCCCAAGCCTGTAGCACGCAAAGGCCTTGCCGCTCTACTCGAGTGTTAACATGTGTAATCTATGCTTCCTAAAACATTTCCCACGCCTGCAGACTATAAGATGTCTCAAATACACGTAAAGCTCCCCTTTTTTGGTAAACCCAAAATCTCTTGAGAATAATGCATGTGGAGCACTCACTCTGATTTATGCGCAAAAAAACTTCTTTTCCCAAAAAAAATGAAGCTGACGTGCTGGGCACATAGACAGCCACGATTTTATCTGTTTCAACTCCATTGTCAAAAATCCATGTAAATGTATTATGCACTCACTTATATGCAGCTTTCAGGAATGCCTGTATAAATCAAATGAATCTTCACTTCTATGTAACGCAGAAAAGTAGTGCATACATAAAGTATTGTTGAACGTCCATGGAATTGGATTCTTCGCCAAATGAGACCGAATATTCTTTTCTGGGGAAAATCACTGAGGCATGATTTGCGTTGAGACTTCCTATGTCCAAATAAAATCATAGAACCCTTTGTACCCTAAAGACAGATGATATACCCATGAGCTAACAGGATAACATTCCCCAAAAGCAAAATGTGGGGGCGTTAATATTTTTGTTGAACAATTTGCTGTTGCGCAAGGGGGTGAGATGATCCTATGAGCATGCAACATGAGGCACACACTGTCGACGGAGGCTTATTGAAGATGATCATGACAAATGCATGGGTTCTAACTGGAACCCAAAAATTAAATCATTACCCCTACCAGGAATAGAGTCTGTGAGATCTTCGTATCCACACAAATGGGTACAGGATTCGACTTACCAGTTGCAAGGACTTCATCAGTTGCCACAGCTTTGTCATATCTATTTTTTTTCATCGCAACTCCCCCTCCGTCGTTCCTTTTAGGTAGTGTGAAGCCACATGAATTGATAGCTATTCTGTTGATAACCTTGCCTATCGATCTCTCTTCATCACTTGCACAGGACCCCCGAGGCCCTATTCTAGTAGTTGTTGCTGAATGAAATCCCAACACAAGCTGTTCCCATCAGGTCGAGACGAGACTTCTTCACCCCTTTCTTCTTCTTGCTGCTATTAATCCTCTTCGAACGTGGACCTCTAAGGTCGAAGAAGAGGATCTACCCTCACAGTTCTATATGACTTTCTCTCTCCAATGGCTTCTCCCTGCGTCCAAAGCAATGAAGAGTAGAGAGACCTTTCCCCCCTTCTAAGAACGAACCCTCTTCACATCAGCTGCGACTGCTCCCAAAACACACGAAGGGAGAAAATAAACATCCTCCCAACGACCCTCTCTCCTCTTCTAATCGGATATCTGCAGGCAGCATTCCTAACGCACTTGGCATGCCCAGTTTTCTTTTTTTTTTTGTTCCTTTCCACGAGGTCGACCAAGTTCAGACTCCGAGAGATCTCCTACATCAGCTTCCTCCCCCCTTAAGCCACTGGAAGCACACCCAAAACGAAGCTCCACCTCACCCTGTTCTCTGGCGAAGAACTGCCGAAAAAGAGAGCTACCCTCTCTGTTGTCCTCCGTCGAAAAAACAAAGCCTTCTTCTTAATGGTATGTACCCCGCTAGTGATAGAGCTCTCCAAAAGACAAGCCCTGCGGGAACAAAAAAAAACTCCCTCTTCTTTAGTGTCACCTGTCCCCAAAAACGGCTTTCGGCGTCTTCTACATTCTAGCTACCTAGAGATAAAACAAGAGCATGCTGACCATTTTTCTCTCCCTTTTTAGCAGCTTTTGATTCAATATCTCAAGGCCTCTTTTGTCTACAAGTTCATCGCCACTGGCTGACAAAACACCATTCATTCTCTTCCATGTTAGGATAGACCAGTACCTCCACAAATTCTACCTTCAGCCCGAGAACTGAGAGTTGAGGTAAAAGAAGAAAGAACCCAATCATATAGCTCCCTCTCAAGCTCCTTCTCTCTTCAATAGGTAGCTTCCCTTCCTCTTCATGCCAAAAATTGGTAATTATTCGAATCTCATTGTTGATGGACGGCTCTACCACCGTCATGGTTTCTCCTTCTCAATGGATGTCTCTTGCACATTCCATGACCTCCATGAACCCTCAAATGGAGACTTTCCGCTAGCATCACGTCAAAACAGCATTCCCCCCCCCCCCCCCCCCCCCCCGCCAAGATGTGGCCATGTAATTTGCAAATACCTTTCATCAATCAATTGATTAACTCTTCAAATACCTACAATCAAACATATTATTCTGCCAAATAGAAACACATTAGTGCATAAAAAACAACCACTTCCTGAGCTAACATACTCCCCTCTTCTTATTTGCGAGGTCATCCTCGACAAGCCCTTCTTGCTGCAAGCCCTTCTTGCTGCAACATAATCCAATCAATTGAACATGTCAGTTTACAATTGGTTCGCATACCTTTTCATCGAGCCATCGTTCCAAGTGGACCTGCACTCATTGAAGCTATTAGCGCTAAAAAATCACTAACATATGCGCATATATATATATATATATATATATATATATATATATATATATATATATATATATATATATATATATATATATATATATATATATATATATATATATATATATATATATAACTATACATCTATGTACAAAGAGTCTACTACGTCCTTCCGCTTGGATCTCGTATGGCTTCTCCCGTCCTAATGCTACTTGAAATATGGTTTGACTCGAAGCGCGTTAACCTTCACGGGAGCACATTCTTCTCCTAAATCCTGAATTTGCATGGAACCATTGGAGTTGAGTTCCACCACTTTAAACGGTCTTGCCCATCTTGTATGTAACTTTCCCGGGAATTTGTAATATTTGCTATCATAGACTAGCACCAAATCCCCTCCTTGAATCGCATAGGTCTTGAGATTCTTGTCGTTCCTCTCCTTACGCCTTCTCTGAATAGCTTCCAGACTTTGTTGTGCAATGAGTCTCTCTCCTAAATCCTGAATTTGCATGGAACCATTGGAGTTGAGTTCCACCACTTTAAACGGTCTTGCCCATCTTGTCTGTAACTTTCCCGAGAATTTGTAATATTTGCTATCATAGACTAGCACCAAATCCCCTTCTTGAATCGCATAGGTCTTGAGATTCTTGTCGTGCCTCTCCTTACGTCTTCTCTGAATAGCTTCCAGACTTTGTTGTGCAATGAGTCTCTTTTCTTCTAGCTTGACCAGTTGTATGTACCTCTCCTTCAATGACTCTTCCTCTCCCAGCCTAGCCTCAATGGCCACTCTTAATGTCGGAACTTCTTTTTCGATGGGAAAGATGGCTTCCTCGCCATATACTAGGGAGAACGGAGTGCTCTTGGTCGTCACTCGGTAGGATGTTCTATACGCCCACAAAGCTTCCAAAAGTCTTTCATCCCAGTCTTGCCTATGCACAGCTACTGTCTTTGTCAAAATCTGTTCAAGGACCTTGTTGGTAACCTCCACTTGTCCATTCGCTCTCGGGTAATATGGAGTGCTTTTCCTATGTTTGATCTTATACAATTCCATTAATTCCTCGATCAGTTCGTTGACAAATGTGTTCCTCTATCACTCACTATCTCCAACGGGCATCTGAATCGAGTGATAATTTGTTCATACAAAAATTTAGCTACATCAATAGCTCGATCAGTTTTCAAAGCTTTGGCTTCTACCCACTTGGTAACATAGTCAGTGCAAACCAAGATATACCTATTGGATCTACGTCTTGAGGGAGGATCAATAGGCCCCACAAAATCAATTCCCCATTTTTCAAAAGGCTTAAGAGCAAGCACTAGCGTAAGAGGAGAAGCATGTGCTAATGTTGGTTTTCCCATTCTTTGGCATTTGTCACATTTCTTGCAGTATGTGTGAGAGTCTTTGAACAGCATTGGCCACCAATACCCAGCCAATAAGATCTTTCTCGCCGTCAGCTCACCAGCAAAATGCCCACCGCAGGGTTCATCATGCAATGCCCTCAAAACTAGGGTTGCTTCTTCTTCCTCGAGACACCTCCGATAAATGCTCTCATGGACAAAATATCGATAGAGCTGCCTCCCAATGATGCTATGGTGTTTTGCCAGTGCTAATAGTTTTTGCTTCTCTCTCTTGCTTGCTCCCAGCGGGTATTTAGTGGTGCACAAGAAATTCGCCAAGTCTGCATACCAAGGTACCTTAGCATCAACCTGAAATAGATGTCCATCAGGAGCATCATCGAGCACACCAGAGATTGGCTCCTCATTAATAATTCGAGATAAATGGCCGGCCAATATGTGCGCTTTGCCTGGTTTGGTTACCACTGTGAACTGAAATTCTTGTAGGAGTAGCATCCACGTCATCAATCGCCCTGATAGCTCGGGTTTATTAATGATATACTTTAGAGCTTCGTGATCCACATAAAACATGAAATGCTTTCCCATCAGGTAATGCCGATACTTGTTTACCGCAAAGATCATCGAGAGGCATTTCTTTTCTGTAGTCGTGTAGTTTCTTTCAATGCTATTCAAGTTTCGACTTTCGTAATAAATAGGGTGGTCCAATTTCCTTTCATCGGCTTGACATAGCACTGCTCCAACCGCAGTATGAGACGCATCTGTATGCACATAAAATTCTTTCGTCCAGTCAGGTGCTACCAAAATCGGTGCATTTATCAATCTCTCTTTGATCAAGTCGAATGCAACTTGACACTCTCCAGTCCATTGATATTGTTGGTCTTTCCTCAAAAGATTCGTCAGTGGTGCTGCTATTGATGCAAAAATTTAATATAAATCGTCGATAATAATTAGCCTGTCCCAAGAATCCTCTAAGTTGCCGCAAGTTTTGAGGAGGTGGAAGTTGTCCGATTTTTTCTACTTTATCTTCGTCAACCGCGATCCCTTTTTCGGAAATAACATGTCCCAAAAGCAATCCTCTTCGTACTCCAAATGTACACTTTTCAGGATTTAATGCGATGCCCTTTTCAATGCTTCTTCTTAAAATAGCTTCGATCCTTTACATCTTTTTTTCATCGTTGCCTCTGATCGCAAAGTCATCGAGGAATATCTCCATCCAATCCTACAAATAGTCTTGATATGCAGCTATCATTGCCCTCTGGAATGTGGCCGGTGCATTGCATAAGCCAAATGGCATCACACGATATGCGTATGTGCCCCATTCCGTGGTGAAAGTAGTTTTTGATTGATCCTCTTCATGGATTTGGATCTGGTTGTACCCACTGAAACCATCCAAAAATGAGTACAATTTATGGCCAGCCACTCTGTCCAAGATTTGATCAGTAAACGGCAAAGGGAAGTGATCCTTTTTTGTGCGCTCGTTCAACTTCCGATAATCTATGCAAATGCGGATTTTCTTATTTTCTTTCGGAACAACTATAATTGGTGATACCCATTCGGTGGAGGCGATGGGATATATGAATCATGCTTCCAATAACTTAGTCAATTCAAACTTGATCAATTCCGAGTAGACTGGATTTGTCCTCCTAAGTCGTTGACATATTGGTCGGGTGCCTTCTTCCAAATCTATATAATGTTGGAAGATTCGGGGATCAATTCCTCTCAGATCACTGTATGACCATGCAAAGGCCTTGCTGAAATTTTTGAGTTCCAATTTATTGCAATCTCGTACTCCATCTGGTAGCTCTGACCCCACGCTCAAGAACTTTTCTGGAAAAACTTCCCATTTTTCCACCTGAGCTTCTCGCGAATATTCCTTATTCCTTGATGACGTTGTGATTGGAAAGTGCTCCCCGATCACGCGTGCATGGTTGGCCAGTAAATCATTGTTTTTTTCTTTTTCAACCGCACCCGATTTCTTTAGTTCAGCTTTTGCAGTGGCTTCCTGCACTTTAGTCTTACTTTCCGCTTCTTTTTCCGATTCTCGACTTCTCCTTAGAAGCTCCGCTTCTAGCACTCTGACCCTTTCTCTCAACTGTTGTACTTCCATTGTCGGAGTTAACTCAAGCTTCAACTCATCTTTTAAAGTTCCCTTCTCCAGGGATTGGGTAGCTTTGCTTTCCTTTGCGTCTATACTCAACAACATGTAGCACTCAAATTCACTGGTATGTGTCAACCATCCTACCAACTCCTGGTCTGAGTCATCCTTGTAACATAGTGGATCTTTGTACTCGCCCACTTTCGCGTGTTGGAGGTTGGACAATTGCAAGTTAAATCCATCCTGTGAAAGGTCCTTGGACGTCTCCGTGCGCAAGGCAAATCTTACCCGTGCCATTTCTTGTCTAACCTTTTCCTTTGCTTTTTGCTCTCTTTCCTCAGCTGTTGTCGATTTCTTGCCGGACAAGTTTGGAGACACTTGAAGTTGTATTCGGTCAGCCTTCGGTCCAATTGTGATAAATCCTGTGCGCCAATCGTGCACACATTCGGCTTGCACCAACCATGGCCATCCAAGTAAGATCGAGAAGGTAGCCTCTGAGGTCCTTGGTCTTACTATCAGATAATCAACTTTAAATTCTAGACCACCCACAACAGTGCTTACATAACTTCAAAAGACCGGCAGGCTTTACTTGCGTCTGATCTGCCATCCTCAAGGACATCGGAGTTTCTTCCATGTGGTTGAGGCCCAAAGCTTTCATCATGTACTCAGTCATAAGGTTGACTGCGGCTCCACTATCTAATTGAGCACCGGGGACTGCATACCCTTTAATCTCGACTGTCACAGTTGGAGCATTCGAATCAATTTGCGTCGTAATGCTTTGAATGATCCCTTGGACGTCTTTATCTTGTCTCTTTTTATCTCGAGCTTTCCTCGGCTTCTTAATATATTCATTGTAGAATTGTTTCCTATATGCAGGTGAACATTTCAGCAATGTGCCAATGTCCAGCGTGACTTCCGTGTCAGCGAGCAGCTTTACGATGTCCACTTCCTCCAAACTTTGTCTTTCCTTCCTACATTTTGGAGCCCTTAATCTTTCGGGGAATTGTGCTATGCCTTGCACAAACTCCTTGGTCACTGGTGGAAGGATCTCAATCTCTTCCCCATCCTCAAGCTCTTGCTGCTCAGCAAATGCTCCAACTTGGTTTTCTACCTCTCCATGCTCAGCTATCTTCTCTGATCTCGCTTTTTCGCTTTCGCCTTCTCGATGTTTCTTTGAATCCTCTTGGGTCCTTGTGACTACTGCCACAGTGGGCTCTTTATGTGGTTTCTTGGTCTGGTAAGCATCCACGAAGTGCATCGACGAGCTAGAGCCTTCTTGAGGGTTCGGTGTCTTGAACACTACTCCGATCGTAGGAACGTGCTCTTGAGCTCTCGTTGTGGAATGCATCTGAGTATCAACATAATTTGAGGACACTACTGGTCCCTTATCCTTGCCAGTGGAAGCTCTTCGTTTTGGACAATCTTCATCAAAGTGGCCCTCTCCACTACAGTACCTACATAGTGGGGTATAATCAATTGGTTTCTTTTCGTTTGGACATCTAGATTGAGTATGGCCAAAGCCATGGCACCTCCAACACTGGATTGTACTGTCTCTTCTTTGATCGCGTGCAACCCCTCTTGGGTAGTCTCCTCCCTGACCCTGAGCACCATATCCATAAGTCGGTCTGTTTTCCCAACGAGATGTAGGTGGGACACTTTGAGCGAGCAATCCCGTGTAGGGTCTTTCTCTTGTATCTCCCGATTTCATGGTCCTCTCTTCATAGGCTCTCTTGTTGTAACATCGGTCCTCCGTGTGATTGGTCCTTCTGCAAAAAGTGCAACGCATTCTATGTGGCGATCTTTCTGAAAATACTCTTGAGACTGTAGGGCATTCTGAAGCCAAATGGCCGTAACCATGGCACTTTCCACACCATGTATTTGATCGAAACACTTGATTCGGGTTTGTAGCTACCTCTGGTTTTACGGTGTATGTTTCCTGGGTCATTGTGGCAGCTTTTATAGCTTGTGTAACCAACTCCAATATTCGTTCTTCAGCCAACGCAGGCTTCACCTCACCTGGCGTGCTAGTGGCAGCTACAAAAGCTGGGGTCGTCAATGCGGGACTTCCTTGGCCAGGATCTTTCATTGGTATGTTTCCTGGGCCTCTCATTGGCTCGTATAAGAGCTCCATCTTCCTTTGTTGACATAATTGTACTTCCTCCCAAAGCCTTGCTTGTTCCTTAGCATCTATTAAGGTTGCCGGTCTTGTCAGGCTAATATGTTGTTGCGCCGTAGGATCTCTCAATCCGGCAATGAATCTTCTCTTCAATGTCTCATCGTTCAGGGCATTCGCGCCCATCTTTCTTACCAAGGTTCTCTGAATGTAGTTATCGATGCTTTCATTGACTCCCTGTCGCAGGTAATCCATCTCTTGGGCCAATCTATCTTGGAAGCCTTGTCGTCGAAACTTTGCCAAGAAGGCTTCCTTGAGCATCTGATAAGTTCCACACTCTTGTGGTGTCAGATTCCCATACCAATTGGCTGCCTCATCACGGAGAATAGCCGGAAAAATCCTCAACCTTTGACCCTGGTCAACTACCTCATTGGCCTCACAAGTAACCTCAAACAGCTGGATAAAACTATCCGGATCCTCGTCCCAAGCACCTGAGAACTTGGTAAAGTCCCCCAAATGAACTGAAATCCGCTGAGCCATTTCAAACAGAGGTGTGATGTCAATATCACTTCGATCCCAGAAATTTAGTGCACGCGGCCTCAGGATCCCTCCTTCAAACTTTTGCACTTGATTCGCGACTCTCCTACGGGAGTACACAGTTTTGACAGATTTCTTCGAGCTAGTCGAAGTAGACTCACCTTGCGACTCCCACCTCTTCCTTTCTCTTTCAAGGGCTCTTCTCTGAGCGCGTTCCTCTCTTTGCGTTTGTGTTGCTCCTTAGGATGAGCTCCCCTCGCTCATGTACTAGATATTGGGTCTGCAAGCTCGGCCAACATGTGGCGCTAGGCGAACCTATGGCACTCTATTATAGAGACGTGCCAAGCTATTCCCGGCAAACCCACCAAAATGTTGACTCTTTTAATCCAAGGGAAAATGCCTCACACACACCTAGGTTTCGTTCAACTAACTTGTACTAGGCTACTTTCTTTTACTTTGAGTCCACAATTTCTTATGAATATGCCCTCTTTTGGGATCCCCAATAGGATCGCCAAATGTTGAGTCCTAACACCCATGAGAAATATGATTATACAAGCCCTTATTCTTCTTAAACCCCTCAGAATCGACCCACTTGGATTACTTGGAGGCCACAATTGGCTCTTGATTGACACTTCCTTTGTCTATGCACTATCTCATATGCTTCCCGCTTGCGCTTCCTTCTCTTTCTCACATACCCGTACTCGTGCACTTTCTTTTACCCTCTCACCCTAGCTCCTAACTTCCTTTCACTCCTTCTCACTTCCTACTTATCCTTCAATTGTTCTCACACTCTCTTCCCGCATACACACACACCTACTCATTTATACACATGCCACGCACATACACCTTCCCTTGCTCATAGGGGCGCACACACACACACTTCTCCTCTCTCTTTTTCACACACACACTCTCTTCCTTTCTTCCTTCACTTGTTCCCCCTATTACTCTTGCTCTCTTTCACTCTCACACTCACTTTTCTTCCTCACTCCGTTTCTACTTTAGTTCAAGCCAACCGCGATGACCTATCTCCCTAGTGTATCCTTCCTGCTCTCATTTATACGTAAATAACTATAGGCCAAGTAAGACCTTGCTAGTCATAGACACATTTTTACACATACGTTGCCCTCACAACCCTCTTCCATATATAGCCGTGTGTGCATACATAAGGTCCTTTAATGTCTTTGTCATCTGCA
>CM035414.1:36374323-36376823 GCA_020310875.1 Ceratopteris richardii | reverse complement strand
ATAAACTAGACACTTATACCTTTTCAATGAGGCATCTTCCACTCAATTTGGAGCTCTGGAGAGAGAGCAGCAGCCTCTGCAAGATTACTGTTGGCGAAGAAGATGATGCAGAAAATTGAAGGAGCAAGACAATGATGGTCACAAGTGTATGTATATTGCTTCAGTGTAATGTACAAGTGATTTTAAGTCTTTATATAGACTCTAGGAGTGTTCCACGACTTTTACAAGTTGAATTTGAATTCAAATGAAGGTTGAAATGGTTGTTTGATGGAATCAATTCACTTTCGTACAATCTAGGAAAAGTGAAGATCTTGATTGATCTACTTTTAGGTGATTGATTGCTTGATTGAATGAAACTTCAATCACCACAAATTCGTGGGATTTGGGCTCTATCTTTCTACCTTTACATGTGTAAAGCTCAAGGCTTTTACAACGGTAAATGAGCCATCAAAAAATTTCTCAAAAAAATACAATAAATGAGCATATGAAAAAGAACTCTCCAACGGATATTCTTTCGACACGATAGCCTTTGATGTAGATCAAATCCACCTCAAGCATAGTGTAAGCTTGATGTTCCAACAGCTCCCCCTCAAGCTAAAGTATGCTTGAGTCTTCATTCTCTGATAGGTTGAATACCTGCCATAGCTTTGAATCTACAAAGCTTTATTCCATCAAGTGCCTTCGTCATCATATCTGCTACTTGCTTTTCAGTTGGAACAAAAGAAATGTCAATCTCCTTTGCCATGAGCTTCTCCCTGATGAAGTGGTAATGGACTTCTATGTGCTTGGTTCTCGCATGGAAAATAGGATTTGCCGCTAGATGCATGGAACTTACATTATCTCCAAATATGTGAGGTTTGGAACTCACAAGTCCCAAATCTGTATACAATGCTTTTAACCATATTGCTTCTTGAGTTGCTATGGTCAAGCCTCTGTACTCTGCTTCAGTTGAGGATAAAGCAACTGTTGGTTGCTTCTTGGAACTCCATGACACTAGCTTCGAACCTGCAAATGCTAAGTAACCAGATGTACTTTTTCTATCATCCTTAGCTCCTTCCCAATCTGCATCTGAGTAGATTTTGATATCCAAATCTGAAGAGTAAGGATAGAATATACCTTCGTTGATTGTACCTTTGAGATACTTGAGTACTCTCTTAGCCGCATCCATGTGTGGTCTTCTCGGTGAGTGCATGAACTGACTAAGCACTCCCACACTATATGAGATGTCTTCCCTTGTATGAGTAGCATATATCAAGCTACCTACCAAGCTTTGATACTCTTTAATGTCTTCAATTTTCTCATCTTGATAAACACTAAGTTTATGATTCATCTCCAAAGGTGTACCTGCAAGTTTAGTGTTCTTCATTTTGAACTTGAGAAGAAGATCTTGAATGTATCTTCTTTGAGTCAAATACATTCCTTCATCTGTATATATCACCTGCATACCTAGGAAATATGTGAGCTCACCTAGGTCACTGATTTTGAACTCCTCTTGCATGTGCCTCTTGATTCTTTGAATGCCATTTAGATCATCACATGTCACAATAATATCATCTACATATACACATAGATAGATAACCTCATTGTGATCCCTTTTGATGAATATAGAAGGATCTGAGCTTCTAGCTTTGAACCCTTGATCTTGAAGATATGTAACCAACCTGTAATTCCAAGCTCTAGGAGCTTGTTTCAATCCATACAATGCTTTCTTAAGTCTGCAAACATAAGATGGATGATTAGGGTTTTCAAAACCTGGTGGTTGTGACATGTATACCTCTTCACTTATCCAACCATTTAAGAATGCATTTTTCACATCAAGTTGGAGGAGTCTCCAATTCCTTGCAGCAGCTACACTTATCAATGTCCTGATTGTAGTCATCTTTGCAACTGGTGAGAATGTTTCCTCATATTCTATACCATGAGTTTGTGAGCATCCTTTGGCAACTAATCTTGCCTTGTACCTGCAAACTGATCGATCTGAATTTCTTTTAACTTTATATACCCATCTGCAACCAATTACCTTTTGATTCGGCGACATTGGAACCAAATCCCAAGTGTCCATCTCCTTCAATGCATCTATCTCTTTGTTCATGGCCTTTTCCCAATTAGGGTTTCCCTTTGCCTCTTCGCAGGTCGAGGGTTCCTCTGAAATAGAGTCTTTTGCCAAGTAGATTGAATGCTTTGTAACAAACGTGGAATCATATCCATACCTTTCTGGTTGTTTCTTCTCTCTTGCTGATCTTCTAGGTGCTTGTATTCATTCTCCAACCTCTTGCATCTTTGCTTTGCCTCTTGACTTCCATAGCTTGTAATCCTTTTCTCTTTCATCTTGGTCATCGTCTGTATCACTTCTTGGATCCTGGACCTGTGTATCATGCTTGCTTCCTAATTGATGAGAGTTAGAATCAAGATCATACGGTAGTGTTACCTTTTGTTTGTCTTCATCATACCAAGACCTGTGTTCTTCAAACACAACATCTCTACTTGTAGTGAATTGCTT
>CM035414.1:36271823-36369323 GCA_020310875.1 Ceratopteris richardii | reverse complement strand
GGAACTTGAGAAGCATTGCCACATTATGTATTCAGATGTATCTGGAAGTTTACCAGATATGGGAAAAAATTATATTTCGTGACTGGCACAAAAGGCTCACGAAGCAATGTGAAGACAATTGTGGCACATGCTCACATTACCGTCCGCTACTGGTTCAAAACATAGCATGTCCTTAACAAATTACTCATATAAAACATGCTGATGTGGGGGATTTCTTAAGCAGTCAAGACACTGAATATCAGATCAGTTGGTGAAAAAATGTGTTGAAACAAGAGATTGCTCACGCTGAAAGTATTTCACTATTAATACCCAAAACTTTCAAGTCTGGCATTGATATATTTCTTAAAAGCAACAGTGATCACACACAAAACATAGGGATACATCTGCTGCAACGCTAGCATGATAGTTTTTGCTAACAGCTTTCTACATAGACCATCTTTGTAAAGGTGTGATTACAATGAGATCACACAAAAAACATATGTCCACATCCAGCGCAACTGATCTTTACCAATGGCTTACAAGATGCCTTCTCTTTCCAGAAGAATAGCTACCCGATGATGTAGATTTGCCATTATCCACAACAAGGACAACTCGCCTTGATAAAGTTTGAATATCTCTTTCAATCTCCATGAGCTGATCTTCAAATCTGGTAAAATCAATTTTAACAGCTTCTCATCATAGACCATTCCAAGAGGTGTCTCAATACTCAGGAAAGAAAAGTGGGAGAGAGAAAGTCAAACAATATAAAGTGAAAGCATTACTATCATAAAGCATCAAGAAGCTAATTTTATACGCTCGCAAACACAGTATTCTTGTATGATCTTCTCATAGTATTTATTGATCTGAGAAAGGAATTTTGAGAGGATCGGATACATGTACCATTGATAAGGCAGATGTATCCAGCATTATATTCTATACAATGGGCCCTGAGTGCTAGCACGTGATAGCATTCTTGTTGACTGCAGTCATACAGGTCTAAGATGCCTTAATATATGCTAGTTCTATGGTTGGTGTATTCAGCATAGTAGACATAAGATGAAGTGGTACCCAACACACCCCAGAACAAATTTTGTCCAAGATGTTAAATGTTAAAAAGAGAGACTGGTTAAATTTCTAGTGGAAAAGAAGTGAAGCAAGAAATCAACTGAATTAGTCCACATATCCACTATTCCCAAGTGCAAAAATAATCATATTCCCAAGTGCAAAAATAATCATATTCCCTAGTGCAAAACGCTAATCATATGGGATATATTAAACTCTCCGTTACATATAGTTCCTTGAACTAATGTAATTAAAGGAGCTTTACCAAAAACAAAAGACTGGTGAACAAGATGTTGATGTGCATCCAAAAGAGAGACACTTGCCTCTCTTTCCGAGCCTTTTTTGCCCATGTATCAAGAGTAACTGTTGTCTTCTGATACGTTGTATTTACTTCCTGCCACTTCTTCTTAAGCCCTTCAATAAGCTCCTTCTTTTCCCATTCTTCCAGTCTAGAGTTGACAGCATGATCAGATCAGCAGTAACGTTTTGAACACTGGTGTAAAGGTTTATGAGCATCATGTTCACATACAACAGATCGACATGAATCAATGCACACTTCAAGCTGCAATAATTATATGCTCTAAAGCAAATCGACACCGATCATACTATGAAAAAAACTGTGAGGATCTATAAGGATATGTCAGTAAGAGTAAACCAAAAAAGGAGGAAAAGAGGTGTGTGTGTGTGTGTGTGTGTGTGTGTGTGTGTGTGTGTGTGTGTGTGTGTGTGTGTGTGTGTGTGTGTGCGCGCGCGCGCGCATGCGCACGCACGCAGGCAGATAGGCAGGCAGGCATGCACTTACACAGGCATACACAGGCACATGCACTCGTATGTGAATGTGAGAGTGGCAGGAAGAGGACTATCTACAGTGATCTTAGAGATCCCGTGTACCTACAGCATCTGCACAGAAAACAAGTACTGTAATTCTTTTGTACTTGCCTCCTGGTATTTGGTTCAGTTCCAATTCCTTGTCGTTTTGGCCCATCTGCATTCACTCTTTTTTGCTTTTCTTTGAATTCTTCATTGAACCTGATTAAATACCTAGGAACTTTTCCATAATCATCCTTCTCAACATAGCGCCATGCATGTGTCGGCAGTTTCTTTGGATCTATTTAAGTTTCCCAACAATTTATTCTGGTATTTTATCGATTAAATATTGATAAAGCTTATTCATTTGCAAATGGAAAATCATTTTACTCCTATAAGCTATTGCAATTTGCAGTTCAGGGGAGTTGCAAATTTTGACATAAATGTGTACTACGAATTGTAAAGAAGAAATAAATTTGAAGATGCATATATCGTTTGTATGCTTTTGCATCACCAAATTAACATGATTTATCTTCTAATCCAATATAAGGATGAAGTGCAAGGTACATGTCTGACATTCTACAAAAAAGAACAGAAGATAAGAAGTGAATACTCTTTCTAGTACCAAACTAAGGACAGGTGTCATGAAAATCTCAGTTCATGGAAATGAAGGATCCTAAGAAACTGATATTAACACTCACTGATTTTTTTTAATAATCTCTCATTATGAATCGTGTGCCCTTTTTCATTTTAGCTACATATAGAATACCTGCTTGATTTAACAATCAATCATACACGTAAGTCACTCTGAGGTCCTAAATGATGTTGCTGAGGGGGTTAATGAACACATTAATAATGATATATTGTATAGTCTGTATTTGCGTTCCAATACACTGATTTGTAGTAAACTACATGCCAAAGGCCCATACTTCTCTCCAGGAGACGATTTTACAAAAAAGTAAGATAACATTGATGAGATTCTGATAATCACATTTAACAAAAACATTAATGTAAAGAGTCAAGTGGAGATCAAACTTTAAACAGAGAAAGCACAAAGACACATGATCCAGAAAGAAACTGCAAAGCAACCAACTTACGTGAATGTATCATCTCATACCCATTTTGATTCACAAAATCTATGTCCCGATGATTAAAAGCCTGACAAACGAATCCATCAGAAGAAAAGAATGGAATACGTGAGGAAGCAGTGAAAGTTGATTATGAAATACTAATCAGTAAGCTGATTACCCCTCTTTCACGTGGAACTGGTGGCTTGATGTAGACCTTTGGTGTATGTATTACAATTGCTGAAAGAAAAAGAAGAGTGTGTCAGAGCTTCAGGCCCATGATGGAAGCAAGATCAGAACAAAACAGTTTCTCGATGCTTTATTCTCCATTCAGAGACTGACATTGAATGGACATAAATAAGTTAACAAATAGAAAGCTCATATTTGTTAAAGAGAGTAAGAAAAAAGGCATATAAGGCATCACTCTCCTAATATTAGACATAATATCTGAACACCTGGAAAGAATGATTATGTTCCAGAAAAACAGCACACTAAAACAGACGAAGGGCTTGCTTACGGTTGAGATTTCGCCTTGAATATTTCTTTAAGTACTCATCAGTGCGAGGATACAAAGATCCAAGTGGATGTCCAAAAGTTGCTCTTGATCTTCTGGTCTTTGCACATGTCATGAAAGTATCTGATTCGGCCTTATACTGAAGTCAACTGATACGAAATTATTGATTTGAAAATTGTAACATTATGTCTGAGTTCATTTAAGATTTTAGAACAATATTATTAACTACAATCTGAAAGCAGTGTTACAACACTTAGTCTCCAATTATTCCAAGATTTAAGTTACCAACCCAAAACTGTAAGCTTAAAACGAAAGGGTAGCATTCTTTTGAAGATGAAGAAAATGTATTGTTAGTTCACTGATCGTTAAAAGCTTGAGTAAAAAGTGTCAACATAGAGAGCTATTCGTGGCACTTTTTACATATTGACATTTTTAATCAACTGCGGTTGATCTTGAAAAACAATGATGGATGGCCTATCCATTCACCTTCAGATAATCTGGACTTTTAACATATACAAAAACAAAAAACACTTAAATCTGAAAACAGTTGAACAAGGAAGCAACTGTTCTAAACACTAGGATTCAAAAAATGCTTTATGACTGAAGCCCAGAACATACATCAGAGAACAAAAGACCACGCATGGAGGGAGATCATCTATAATAGCATGAGCAAACATCCAAGATGGTGTGCAAGTTAAAATGGAATATCATCAGTCAAAGTCCTTGTGTATCTCAAGAACATGAAAGACGTACAATGAAACAACGGGCTCGCAGCACAGCACTGTGAAGCATTTGAGCTACTACGAGAATGGTGATAGGTATACCCCACAGGGACTTTACAATTGCAGTCATATAATCTATTTTTCTTCCAAAATACATACATACAGTACTTCTTTTCTCTTTTTTGAACATATGCTATCATTTTGTATCATGTACAAAGGAACACGTTCTCAAGAAACAAAATCAGACACAGCTGGTTGCCAAACTGAAAAAATATCTCATGTTGTAAGACACCGTAAATTGTCAGTCAGATGGAAATGAATGCACAGCCATTAACATACAATCTTGGAGCAACCACAGTTGGATATATCCAAAGAGCTTAGTGGTTTTTTCAAAGATGAGCATGTTGAAAGGCTTCCATATAAACCATAGAATCCAAAAATAAAGCTGTCCAATACCATGAGATGTTGGGATCGTGATGATTGTAAAAACCAAAAAGAAACAGAAAGGCTGAAGGCGGAGGAGAAGTTTTCTCTATGAGTTGCAGAATTTCATCTCACCATATTACCCCAAATTTTAGGCACAAGAATTGAATGATCAAACTGTCTTCAGATTATTCATAAAACCCTGATTTTTGGACACCTAAATTCTTAGGTAGCTCTTTTGTATTCACACTACTTTTTATTAAAACCACCATGCACCAATTTTATCGTAAGATAGGCACCAGCTTTGCTTTACAGCTTTGGTCATACTAAGGAAGTAAGTACCTTTCATTAGAAGTTCTACTAGGTCTAGAGAAAAGGGGCTCATGGCAGCTGTTCAATGTATCAGCTATCAGTTGCAACTGCATCTACATCCATTTAGCAATATTTGTCACCATTCACCGTTTACAACTTGATGCAATTTTCTGATATATGAATAAAACAAATTCTTTTTTCTCTGTGCCAATATTTTCTCTCTATCTAGCTGAATGTATGTTGTGCCTCTCTCTCTCTCTGCTTATGACACCAACATCTGGTATCAGACCAGGCAGCTCACTGCTAGCACTTTGAGAGCTGAAATTCGACAATTAAATCAATTTATTCACAGATTTTTGGATAGATATTTATATAAAAATCAATTGATAGATAGGTACATAGGAGATTGATAGATAGACCCATAGACAAGTACATAGACTGATAGATAGTTTGTAGATTCTGCTATGTTGATGGTTTTTCCTAAATTCATGTTTGAAAGAATTGTGGGTACTAGGTCTTTTTAATAGCATAAAACAACTAGGCAACACTTGTGTGAACTTGGACACATAAACTACGAGTCTAGAGACATGTCAAGACGATAACCGGGCAGTCCTCCCTGCCATAGAGATTTACATATAGATATTGAGTTCTTGTTGAAGACCTCCATACTCCAATCCTTTCCCATCAACCACTCCTACATCCAAGTCTTTACTTTCTAGATCCCTCTACTAAATGGCATCCCATATGTCTTCCTACCTATGCATCTAATGCTCTTTCTAGAGCTAAGGTCATTCCAAAGACCACCTAAGTGAGCCCTGTGAGCATATATTCTATGCTCCTTGTAAAACCTTTAACCCAAAGATGATGTTGACTACACCAACTAGTTCCATATGGGTTAAGCAATCTAGAATTGCTAGCCATGAACATCAATTGACTATAATATAACATCTCTCGTGGAAAGAGAAAGAGATGTAACCAACGAATGATCTCTAGAAGGAAGCGAATTGATTAAGGTATCCATCATCTCTTTATCAAAAATGTTCACACTTGCATTCCATAGGGTAAAGCATATAGCAAACCTAAAAACCAGTATGACACATGTGAGTCCCATCTTGCAATCATGTTTATGTGAGAGAAAAGATCATGAGTAAGGAGATAAAACTCTCATATGTATCCACACATCAACAATGTGCAGATATGATGACAAAGGCATTGGATGGAAGTAAATTAAACAGGTTCAAACCAATGATTGGCTTGCAAGAAATCATGAAGGACTGAAGACTCAAGCATCTTAGGCTTGAGAGGGAGTTGTTGGTACATTTAACAAGCCTAAATGCTTGGCTAAATATTCAAGACTACTCATCAATTCATGTACCTCACATGGAGGACCACATATGAACACCTTCTTGTCAATATAGGTGTATTTATCTTTGGACAAATGTAAAAGCTAGAGAATATGGAATCTCGTGAAGTTAGGGAGCTGAACCCATGACTCATGTGATACAAGAATTCAGTTCAAATCACCCCTAAAGTGTAGGAACACTTTTAGGTGAGGGAAATTCAAAAATTCAAACTCACTAGTTGAGTATAAAAAAGAAGCTTTTAGTCGCGAGTTAAAAAGAGTCATTCTAGGATCTATTGAGCTACACCATTGAGCATACCTTGAGTTCAACATATGTATGAGTAGTCCACTACACTTCCCTTGTATCATATATTCATTAGCATACATAATTTGATACATTTCTTCAAGTTCATTTCTGCCTACTGCTCTCTGTTGCATCATTTCAGTGATCTTGCAGAAGTGATTTTTTCTGTGTGTGCTCACCATTTGATTCACTTTGGCTTGATATAGTTAGAGTGAAGTGTCTACTATCTGCATATCAAGTTTCATTATTTTTGGTTCAGCCAATCTTGAGATATGAACTGATGAAGTCACCTATGTCTGCACATCAATGCAACATTGCCTTTAAAAGCTGCCTCTGCTAAATAAATTCTTCAGTTACAGGAAACACCCCTCCACAAGATGGAAACACTGCTTCCCCAAGATTTTGTATGATTCAACTCTTCGTGATGGGAGTGGCCAGATATATTTGTCTCCAAACATTTCATCTCCACATCAGAAAAGTGCAGAAAAGAACACTAAGAACTTATCAAAAATATTGCTCCAACAGCCATCTTTCGTTTACTCATTTGTACAATCACCAATTTGTCTTATGATCCATAAGAAATGTCTAACATGCTGTAAAACTCTTGATATGGTTCAGATTAGTCTTCACGAGAGAGTTGGTAACGAATCTATCCCTGGGTTCGCCAAACTATTCCCTTTATAAACACTTGTTATTCCTAGAATTCCATCCAGGAATCTTGCAGAGATTATCGATCAAGAAAAGGTTCTTCATTAAAGTTTATACACGCAATTCACTTCTTTTGCCTAATATCGACGTTGCAGGTCTTTGTTATCTGATAAACAGAAATGAAGATAAGCCATATATAGCATCCAAGAATGCCCTCATGAGTATACCCCAAAATATCCTGCATTCCTTCAAGTACGTGTCCATAAAGTTTCAAACTGAATGTTCCCCATACTTGAAAAGATTTCGTGCAACTAGGAGTTTCTCACATCCCATCGCTAAGGACTCGATCACCTTAGCGATTATTGAAGTCTGAAACAAAGCCTGCGTCATTATCAACGAGCAGACCTCAAAATTCCGGATTGGTTCAAGCCTCTGCAAAATTCTAAAAACTAACATTCACACGTGATGCTCGAAACGTATTTCTCGCCGTACATGTAATTTCCAATCATCGGCCCACGCGAAGTAGAACTCCTCGCATCCCAACGCAAAGGAGAAATAGTTCAACTGTACATTCCAATCATTCTGCTTGCGGTCGACTTAATCACCTTAGTAGTCACAGAAAAAGGAAAAAGCATGCGTCATTATCAACAATGCAAGCAGACATTCACATTCGGCGTTGGTTCAAGCCTCTGCAAAGTTCGACACTAAATCCCAAAACGTGCTTCTGC
The DNA here is from genome assembly GCA_020310875.1 of Ceratopteris richardii. Taxonomy (NCBI): domain Eukaryota; kingdom Viridiplantae; phylum Streptophyta; class Polypodiopsida; order Polypodiales; family Pteridaceae; genus Ceratopteris; species Ceratopteris richardii. The sequence continues at coordinate 36,361,415 of CM035414.1, read as the reverse complement.
AAGCGTTATGCTCTCCGTACATGTAATTTCCAAACCTCGGCCTAAGCCTTACTTTATACATGTTAGGTCCGTTTAAACATGACGACATGAGGATCAACCATCACTGCTCTCTCTCTCTCTCTCTCTCTCTCTCTCTCTCTCTCTCTCTCTCTCTCTCTCTCTCTCTCTCTCTCTCTCTCTCTCTCTCTCTCTCTCTCTCTCTCTCTCTCTCTCTCTCTCTCTCAAAACTGGATGATGCACAGAGAGACTCTCTCTCTCTCTCTCTCTCTCTCTCTCTCTCTCTCTCTCTCTCTCTCTCTCTCTCTCTCTCTCTCTCTCTCTCTCTCTCTCTCTCTCTCTCTCTCTCTCTCTCTCTCTCTCTCTCTCTCTCTCTCTCTCTCAAAACTGGATGATGCACAGAGAGAAAAAGAGAAAGACCTTAGATTTTGGATAAACACGCTTCTTGTCGGTGGAGGATGGGGGTGGAGGAATCAAGTTGTAGACGCTTTCGACATTGTCTCTGAGCATGATGGTAGCCATCAGTGGTTGACCGCACAATGCATTACCTACCGTTGAAATACAGAGGATGCTTCGTATCTCCTGAGCAGAACGGGGCAGAGGAGACGCCCTTCGTCATGATCGCTTCCGAATCCCAGTCCGGCCACCTTCGTTTATTCCATGGAACGTCGAAGTCCTTGGACATTTCTCCTTCCGAGGATGTTTAAATTTTTAATTTTTTTTTTCGGGGGACTTCGATCTTTAGTCTCGGACCTTCGTTTATTCATGGAACGTGGAGCTCGAAGGTATTACAAAGATACATTGGTCACACTAGCTTAAGCATGTCAAACAATTCGAAAGGATTGAACACACAACCTCCATATCAAGAGGTGACTGTCCAAACATGCATACAAAGGCATGAACTTCCATCATTTTGTTTATTTGATGACACTTACAAGTCTTTAAACATTTTCTCTGTCCTTTAACTTGAAAATTACACACACCAAAAGGGACTTCTTTTTTTATCACATCATAAGCTCATGTAGAAGCGATTAGCAAGGCTCAGTTCAAAGCGCAAGAGTTCTACCATAACACCATATCTCTTTGGAAATTATTGTGTAGGAGTTTTCATAGTAATATGTCTTCAAATTGCAAAGTAGATGGCCTTTGAGGCTATAAATGAATGATCTTTTTAGTTCCAAAAACTTAGGTTGTCTTATTGTTTGTATTTTTAACGGATTTCAGATTGGATTGTCTGCGAGGGATTATATACCCTTGCTTTACAAAATCCATGTTTAAGTGTCCTTGCGTTCAACTATGTGATCTCTAATATAAACATGTCTTAGATGGAGGTTGTTTATTGTGATGGAGGCTAGGTTAATATGTATTACATGCAAAACCATGACATCTCTAATGCAAACATGTCTAGAATGGAGGTTTTTTTATTGTGATGGAGGCTAGGTTAATATGTATTACATGCCTCATGGGCACATGTAGACATTTCATATTAATATGAACTCCTTGTACAATATGAGCAATCAAATGCTTTGTGTGAAGTACATAGAATTTTCTCCTTCATATTCAACTGATGAACAAGAAATTAATTATGTTTGACGTTCATGCAATCAATACTAGATATTTGTTCTTAATTTGAGAGATTCTCCTTAGCTTAAAAATTGAAAGTATTTGTCAAACTCTAGGCACTTTTATTTTGCCCTTGATTCTTTTCCTACTTAGCATCTTTTTAATGCCTCTATTGCAACCACTAAGATCCTATACTACCAATAGTAATTGCTACATTGGTATTCTTCTCATTCATAGACTCTACATAGCTGAATGTGCTCGCTTTCAGCCATGATAATTGCCACACAAAGGAGGATTGATTACCATATCATATGCACTATTCATTTATATTTTAGTTGTAAGGTATCTAAGGGGTAATGGGAATGAATGTGCATGATGGCCACATGTCCACACTAGAGCATTCCAAAGCATTACTATCTTGGGTGCAAGAGGATATAAAGGATGGGAGGAAAGTTGCACACACAAGTAATCAAGTCTTCACTTTCAAGATTGCTTGGAAAGTCCTACATTTGGTATCAGAGCTTGTCAAAGGGAAATTCAGAGCTTGTCAAAGGGAATTTTTTTTAGATTTTCTACACTAGAAGTCATTGCTTGCGCTCATCATCAACTGCATCATCAAGAGCAGTCATCGTCGGGAGCAAGTTGCAGATCTTTGTTCAGCAAAAAGGCTGGAGAAGCCCCCGCACAGGGAAATTGAAGAGCCCCCAAGGAATCCACACGTGCATAGCATCCAAGGAGGATGTGCAGCCCATCTGCTCGCACAAAGAAGGCTTTTCTAAGTCCATCTGCATGCTACCTTCATGAGGAGAGATAAGCTTTTGCTCCTCCTTCTCCCTTGTATTGTGGAGATAGGAACATCTTCAAGGTAAGTTATACCCAGTTTTGGAACTCAAAACTTTGTATGTGGGATACTAGAGAAGCATGCATACGATTTTTTGTGGGTACAACTCCATAGGAGGAGTAAGAGAAGTGATTTCTTCACATACGCCCTCTTGGAGACCGTATTTGCAATACCTATCTCCACTAAAATGACCATAAATCCTTCATTTTTAACCCAAATGAAGTGATTCCAAGTCCTAACAAATCCTTACTTTGAAATCTACCCAATGAATGCTTGAAAGATATGTTTTTCCTTAGAAAACATTCTATAGAGCTTTGAATTTGATTATTCATAGTCAAGGAGTTTCTTAGGAGGTCTTTGTGACGAGGATGATCGACTTCAACTTGGGAATGCAAGAAGGGTAATAATCACTTTGAGCTCTTGCACCAACTTTGCAAGTGGACTTCTTAAGTCTGTAGATAATTTTTCTTGTCAATAAATGCATTCTAAGTCTATTTTGTGCCTCAATCATCACCTAGGATAAGCAGTTTCTTTTCATACATACATGTGTGTTTGTATATATTCTTGTGAATCTATGCATTCTATGTGAAATGGGATGATAGCATGATTTTATTGTAGGTACAACGAGGATAAAGCAAGATTGTCTAGTGATCAAAATTAATATTCATGCCGCAAGCATGTGGATTTTGTACAAGGTGTGTAGTGCCCTTTGGAATTTTGTTGCTTATTGTGTGGAGATGATGGGACAACTTTCCTATCAATGATAAGAGAGAGCTCTCCTCAAGAGGCAAAGGAACATCATGATGGAAAATTGAGCAAACATCATGATGGACATGGATAAAAGGAATGGAGAACAAAGGAAGTATGGATCTTATTACCCATCAAGGTAAGGGCAAAGCTTGAAATCAAGATAAGTATTTACCAAAAGTTATGTATGATTTCAATATTTTTTTTGCAACGGTTTCATACACTTTGCATATACTCATAGAAAATGGGTTTTATTGTTTTCTAGATACCATAAGATTATAGTGAAAATTAATGAAAGCTAGCATCAAATAGCAAGCATATGTCTATTGAAAGAAAAGCAATTGTGCACTTCAAGCACTAGCATACATCCATGCAAAGGATGTACGTGCATTACCCTTTGACAAGGGATAGTTTTAATGCACAAATATCAAATGTAAACCTTTCCTTTGTGCACATCTTAAGTTTACATACACAAACTGAATGAATCATAAGTTAAGATCTTAACATGGTATTTAACCCTATTGGATGGCCTTAGATCACCATTAGGGTGCATTGACATGAAAAGGAAACATGTGCTTGTACACAAAAAAGGGAGGACAAGAACAAGGAATGCATGAATGATCAACATGCTTGAAGTTAAGAATTGCTAAAATCTTTCATAATATGCAGCTACATGCATGTAAGCACATGCATTTATATGAATGAGATTCATTTTCTATTTGTCTAAATCATGGTAATAGTGAAGATAATGCATTTTTTCAATGAAATTAAGATATGTGGAAAAAGCAAAGCTAGGGTACTTGTAAAATCATGCTAGCTAGATTTTTCAATACAAGTACTTGGCAATCCCTTTCCAAATGATACTAAGGTATCAAATACTTAATGTAAGGTCTACATTAAGAACTTCTTTCTTAGCAATGAGATTCCCTTGCAATGTCGATGGTAAGGAAGGAATGAATACTTGCAGTGAAAGGCTCTTGAGTATATCTAATGTCTTCAATGATTTAGATTATTCCTTTGATTTTTTTTGAGGATAGAACCTTTTCAATATTATGTCAAACCAAAACAATGTAGATATGAAATAGTGAGTACTTGAATACACCTAAGTTGTTTGATGACTTAAAAATTTTTTGATGCAAAGCTTTTTCATTATGAAATGAGTCCAATGTCGTAAATATATTCATATAGAAGAACCCAACATATTTCATACTAACGCTAAGTAGAAAAGATACTTAGAGAGGGTTCCAAAAAGATCTTGGATGAGACATCCTAAGTAGGATGGAAGCTCAACATGGTTTTGAAAGCTTCATAAAGCTCGTTGTTGGCATCAAAGACATTGATGGAAAGAAAATACGAGCAGAGCTTGCTTTCACCAACAGGAATATTGAAAAGTATTCAAGACATCATGAAAAATTGAAAACTCTCTCCTCTTGGAAGAAACTCCAAGTTAATTTAAGTCTTCATTCATTCAAGAGATTTGCATCTCAAGAAGAATGCCAAGAAAGATTTTCTTTAGGAGATTCAATGGTTCCTAATGGAGAAACTTAAAGCTCTCTAGGTACAATGATGAAATGGAAAGATTTTTCTTATTTCATGGTACCTTCAAAACTCTTACGCTTTGATTAGCCTTGAAAATTAAAACCACCTCTCCTAACACACATAGACATACATTTGCATTGTTGGGAAACATGGAAATTCATGAGCATTCCCAAAAATTCAAGAAGAATTTTATGAGTATGTTAAGACAAGTGGTTGTTTTTTTTATATATAAAGGAAGTTCGACCTTAGCCTACTCTCCTAGACTTGAATTAATTAAAAGAAAATTACAAGAGACAGGGACTAGTGCCCATGGGATCCCCCGAATCCCACAGAGCGGGGGTAGCTTTTACAGAGTTTAGATGGCATTACAATGAAGGTTAGTCATGCTCTCATCACCTGCATGCGAGGCCCACATGGGTTTAAGCTTGTTGTAGGGAGTGCTTGATGATGCGTAGAAGGGGGGGATTTCTTATAGTTAGCGATCCTTTTGCCAAGGAGGAACAGTGATTTCCCAATCAACCACACTATGGGGGAGCCACCAAAGTTGCAAGCACACCTTTCTTGCCACATCTCCCCTTTGATGGTGTTCCAGAGAGGTGGAGCAATTGGATGGTGTAAAATTTGCCATAGGAGGACCGACTTTTTGTTTTCAATGAGAGTGTGTGTCAGTATAGCACAATGGCAAGTACCAACGTGAGGAGCTCCACCTCATAAATGTCAATCCGCGGAGACGTGAGGACCAATATGAAGTGATGGCACAATGGCAAGTGATGGCACAAGTGCATGAGTGAAAGCACACAAGCATGCACACACATACACACACACACACACAAGGTAAGAGCAAAGAGTGGAACAATGGAAGATCTTCGATTACAAAAGAACTTTCTTACAAAGCTAAAATCTACAACAAGCTAACCTCTAAAATGAGCTCTTCAGCCCTTTTTATAGTTTTTTGAGTGGTTTTGGCCCTGTCTAGACCTAGTGTCCGGCCTAGTTAAAAAATAGGTTCCAGGGCTTATTTGGGGGCTCAAGCGGAGTCTTAAAATTATGAAAATTGGTAGGATGATAGTTCTAATACTCCTCAAGCTCAAGGACTCCTCAACTTGAACAAAATGAATTTGCAAAAATGGAAAATGGTATTTATGATGGTTTTTAGTGATAAAAAATCACTATTTTTATAGGGATTTCTTCTGAAAATTTGACATGTGCTTCTTGGAGCTCCCTACTTGCTCCTTCTTCATGTGTGTCCACTTCCTTGATGCGCTTCCATGCTTTTTCCTTGACCTTGAGCTTCAACACTCCCCCCCTCTTGAGTCTGTCATCCCTGACAGACCCTTGTTGTAGTGGTTGTTCCATGTAGTGTCTGGATAGATAGTGTCCATCATGTATCCACAAGAGTAGTCCATCTTCCAATTGTAGCTTGGGCAGTTGTCTGGTTCTTCATTTTGTCACTACTACCTTTGTATGTACTTCTTCCTTGTATTCCAGCTTGATGGTGTCTTTGTGAGCTTTCAAAAATTGTGAGCTACTCAAAAGAGGTTTTCAATGTTGGTTATGAGTAACTCTCATGGTGGATTGCTTCTTGGCTCTTGTTGTTGTCACCGTGAGGTCCTCTAGTTCTTCCAAAGATGGCTTCCCTAGTTTCCATATCAAGTACTCGTGACCCATAATGATTGATGGGTAAGTGCATTAGTGCATGGGTTGGACGAAGAATGTGCCTTTTGCACGGCCTTGTAATGTAGCCCTATGCATGCATACTTGGGAAATGCATTGGAAGAATTATGGTGCAAGAAGTTGCATCTTGAGCTAAGTGCTCAATGGTATGCTGATGAAGAGGTTTCCTAATCGATCATGGTTATGTTGTTGTTGAAGCATACAATTCTTACCATGGTGAAAGTTTTGTCGATCTTCAACTCTTCGTGTTGTACTTCCATCATGGTGATTGACGCAGCTTGTCTTCCCTTGTTGATGGTTGTCCTTGTTGATGGTTCACCGGGGGGATTCTTCAAACACACAATCCCGTTCTTTCTCTCGTCTTCTTCCTCTTCTCTTTTTTTTTACAAGGGAGTAAAACAAGAAAAAAGGTGTTAGCATCAATAAAATATTTTACATATGTCAGATGTGTCGCATGTGCCTGGGATCCTCAATGGTGTCTATGCGCGGCCGTGTAATGTGGCCCTATAGTAATGCATACTTTGGAAATGAATGACCTGAATGGTGCAAAAGACAAGGTTATGCCAAAGGCACATGGTTGTTGCACGTTGAGGCTTTCACAGTTGTTGGTGTATGGTGATGCAGTCTTTGTTGGAGCTAGCTAGTGGATCTTGAAATGATGTAGTCCTTCTTATAGGGATCCATTTCAGGATAGTATTTGGCCCTAAAGACATAGGCTCTGTCCTCTTTATCTTTGGGTGGTTTCTGAATTTTGGTATCCAGCGTGGTTGGCTCTTTGGCTCTGTGGAAGCTACTAGTACTTTTGGCTTCCACACCCATATCCTTGATGATTGTCTTCTTACTTTTACCGAAGGGTTGAGTTTATCTTCTTTTGGTCTTTGTGATCTGTTCTTACCCTTTTCTCTCCTTGACTTCTTTGTTGAGACCTTTGGCATGGTGGGGAGCATAGGCCATTGTGTATGTAAGAGCTTCTTGGGTACCCACCTCTGTAATCGCCCTTGTTGGGATGCAACTAATTTCTTAGGCACCTAGATTTGTCGGAGATCGTTTGGCTAAGGTGGTCCTATTTGCCTGTTTCTTGTCTTCGCATGGTTGGCTTGCCTGAGTGGAAATTGTGTTGGAAAGGCTAGTAGTTGCTCTCCTTTTCGTACCCAGATCTGTTTCATGCCAAGAACTACTTTCTTTGTGAAATCTCTTTGTCTATTTGATATAGCAGATGTCTTTTTGGCTTGCCTCTTTTGTCGAGTTACGCTTGCATTAGTCTGTGAAGAAGAAAAGAGGTGTGCTGGCTTTTGAGCTTGCGCTTCCATGATTGAGTCCTTTTGCTTCGAAGGGTTATTGACACACACAACATTTTCTTTGCGAATATTAGTTTCGGAAGAACTAAGAGATGTGTGACCTCTGGATTTGTGAGCATGCAATTGTCTAATTGTAAGGTAATACATTGTTCATGTGCCCAAACTTGAAGGATTTGACTTCTTAGGTTCAAGTTGACTGCATGGTCGTAAATCCAATCTTGACCCAGGACAAGTGGCTCTATAATGTCCTCATCATGACATACTAGCATTTTGACTTTTATTGAAACATCTTGAAGGTAGATGGGAAGTTCCACCTTCCAATGCATGACCCCTGGGCAATGCATAAACTTGCTCATCTGTGAGACAACAAACTGAATATCTGGCCGAGTAATGCATAAATAAATCAAGCATCCAACAGCCTGCTGATAGAGAACAGCATCAAATGCATCTCCAGCATCATGAAGACTCAATCATAAACCTATCTCCATAGGAGTAGCAATAGGCTTACAATATTCAAGGCCAAAACAATGCAATAATGTGTCAATATATTTCGTTTGACACAAAGCCATCCCACCATCAACTTGCATAAACTAAATGCCCAAATAGTGATGCAAATGCCCCAAATCAGACATCTCAAATGAGGCATGCAAATCAGCCTTGAAATCAGCAATATGCTTCTCAATAGGACCAATGAGCAGCATGTCGTCAACATAGACAACAATGATCAGAAGCACATCATTAGCACGCTTAACATATAAGGTGCTTTCAGTTGGACTGCTCTCAAAACCATGTGCAATCAGATAGGCATGTATCTTCTCGTACCAAGCACGTGGTGCTTTCTTTAAACCATATAATGCCTTCTTTAACCTGCACACCTGGTTTTCATGCCCTTTCTGCACAAAGCCACGGGGCTGAAAAACATACACTTCTTCATGCAAGTCACCATTCAGAAATGTTGTTTTAATGTCCAACTGATGTACATTCCAACCATGATGGGCTGCAAGTGCACAAATGCTCTGAACAGTAGTCATACGGCATGTAGGTGCAAAGTTCTCATCAAAATCAATGCCTCTTTCCTATGCATAACCCTTTGCAACAAGCCTAGCCTTATACCTGTCAGCTGTACCATCAGGTTTACGCTTCAGCTTGTATACCCACTTAGTGCCAATGGCCTTCTTTCCAGGAGGCAAGTCACATAAAGACCATGTACCATTCTTCATTATAGCATCATATTCAGATTGCATAGCAGCCATCCAATTTTCTGAATTTTGTGCTTCATCAAAAGAAACAGGCTCATTCTCATCACAGAGACTAGATGCAGCCATAGCATAGCAATCTGATGCAAAGGAGGCACTATGAGAGCCTGAACGAGTACGATATGACAAAGGTGCATCTAATTTGCTGTCACGCAAAGTTTGCACCAGCCATTTTGGCATAGTTTTTGCCTGCTCAATATCAGCTCTCTCATCAACAAGTGCATCATGTAAATCTGCATGAGAAATGGAATGATCTGCAACATCATATGAAACCTGCAAAGGCTGAGAAGTTGCCTCATTAGGACCAGCACTAGACTGTCCACCTGTAAAAAGAGGCATCAAAGTATCATACATGTCTTTGGAGCTAACATATGTCTCCTTAGTACATGAAAGCAATGGCTGAATAGCATCTTCCACAAAGACAATATCACGGCTAACCAAAATGCGTTTAGTCTGTGGATGATACAGACGATAGCCTTTACTTTCAGAACTGTACCCAACAAAAATACATTTTACTGCCTTATCATCCAATTTTTTGTGATGTTGTTCAGGCACTAATGCATATGCCAAACAACCAAAAACACGTAGATGAGCAACAGATGTCTTGCGGTCATGCCAAGCCTCATATGGAGTGATAGACTGCAGCACTTTAGTGGGACACCTGTTAAGTACATATGCTGCACACATGACAGCCTCAAGCTAGAAACTATGTGGTAAAGCCTGACTCTTGACCATACACCTCGCCATCTCCAGTGACCTGTTCTTCCATTCAGCAACTCCATTCTGTTGAAGTGTATACGGCACTGTACACTGGTGTTTTATCCCACGTTCAGCCAGAAATGCATTAAAATCAGAAGACATATATTCCCCCCCTCGATCAGAACGGAGGGTGCCCATTTTACATGCTGAAAGATTTTCAGCCAAAACCAAAAACTGTTTGAAGCACAAAAACACTTCAGACTTTGCCTTCAATGGATATACCCATGCATGCCTGGAAAAATCATCAATGAAAGTCACGAAGTAAAGATAGTTTCCAAAAGAAGGTGTCTGCATAGGACCACAAACATCACTATGTACAAGCTGCAATTTCTGCGTAGCCCGAACTGAACCATCTTTTGGAAAGGAGGAATGCTGCATTTTGCCCAGAACACAGCCTTCACTTACATGTTTTCGAGGTGCCTCAAGCTTGGGCAAAGAAGACACCATATCAGATTTCTGCAGGTGTAGCAAACTAGCAAAATTCAGATGACCAAAGCGTGCATGCCAAAGCTTTGCATCTGACATAGCCTGAGAATCATGAACTACACATGCCGAATCATTCACGACATATACAGCCCACGACATAAAATGCCAGAAGCAATAATAACATTGCCATTTGACAGATCATGAACTGTACATCTGTCATCAACAAATTTCACAACCAAGCCATTCTTGGCTAATGCAGAAACTGATAACAGATTCTTCTTGATCCCTGGCACAAATAAAGCATCTAACAAGGTGAAAGAACTACCATCAGCAGTAGTCAGAATGATCTTACCAACTCCCATAACAGGATAAGAGGAGTTGTTGGCGCATGTGACAGTATTCCCTGTAGGGGCAGGCTCGAGTGAAGAGAAGAAACTGCTCTGCGAGGTAATATTTTTGGTCGCCCCACTGTCAAACTACCAAACATCTGAGTCCACTATAGACATGCACTGCGCATGAGAAGATGGGTCAAAACTGCAAACAGTAGTAAACGCCCATTCTTCTTCCTGCACAAGATTAGCAGACTTTGTTTTTGGTGTAGAGGCTTCTGCAACAATCATTCCAGCCTCCTTTTTCTTTGCCTCTTTTGCAGCCAGTTTTGGACAGTTCTTTATGATATGATCATTCCCTTTACAGTACTTGCAAAACAATTTCTGCTTTTCTGATTTCTTCTCATCTTTGTCCTGGTTCTTCGAATGTGCAGCATTTGCAGATTTCTGCTTACTAGTAGAAGAGCTCCATTTTCCTTTGCCCTTCTGATTAGCCAGGAAAGCTTGATCTGCAACACGCATAATGGACCTGTTCTGTCTGGAATGATCTTCCTGCAACAGAACAGAAACTAACTCCTCAAATGATAAGGCATTCAGATTGCCTTTCATCATCAACCGAAGAGTAGAAGCAAAACTCTGGTATGAATCAGGAAGACTATTCAGAATGGTCTGCACAAGTGAGCTATCTGGTATAACCTCATCAGCAGAAATCAACTGTTCCTTCAAATCTTTGATCTTTGTTAGGAAATTGTCCATAGAATCACCTTCATTCATGTGCTCAGTCTCCAACTGTTTTCGGAGGTAAGCAACACGAGCCTCATTCCTAGCTTGGTACAATGTGGTAAGTGTATCCCAAGCATCCCTAGCTGTTCTGCAAGAGCGAATCTGAGGAATAATGGCACGTTTGACAGATAAAGCTATCAATGCATGTGCCTGGGCATCTCTGCCATCCCAACAAATCTGCTCTGCAGTAGGTGCAGCAGAAACAGTAGCACGAATAGGAGTCTACACAATATCATCTTCGACACCATCTTCATCAGCTCCAGCACCTGTATTCGTAGTACCTGTTGTTACAGGTGTAACAGGACGTCTTTCAACACCCTACACAATGATCCATAATCCTTTTGCAACCAATACATGTCGCATCATATAAGCCCATAATGGGTAGTTGGTACCATCCAACTTATCCTCAGCAGCCAACATACAGAATACATCACTGCTTTCAGCCATCGCCGGTGACTAAAATACCTTGATGCAAAAAATTGACTATATCTCAAAAAGTTGAACAGAGCTGCCCAAACGAGTTCCGCTAGACTTCGAGACGCTTAAACTAGCGAACAGAAACTGGTATATACCTTTGGCACAAAAAGACAAAATAGCCTGCACAAGCGCTGTGATAGTGCGTTCGGAGGCCGAAACGAGCTCAGATCGCAATTTCGGCACCACAGAGCAAAGCAATTTTGATCTCGGAAACACCCTGAGTATGCTCACCAAAATTCGTACGATTCTGAGACTGCAAATGGAGGAGTGTCGACGGCGCCCTAGATGAAGCGATGACCTGCTCTGATACCAATTGTTGGAGTTAGACTTCTGCGGAAGCACGCGAACAACACAAGGAAGAAGAAGAAGCTTGGAGCACAACACACAATACTGAATGTATTACTAGAGAATGTACAAAGATAAGTAGCCCATTAGGGCAATAGGCATATATACAAGCCGAGGGAAAAAAACCTCTTAAAGAGGGAAAAAATGCCCCGGCGGTCCTATTGTGTTCACACACATCACTACCTAAATATATCAACACTTCATTCAAGAAGTGTGTGCCTCTATCGCTTACTAACTCTATGGGTAGTCCATATCTCATGAACACATTCTCAAATAAGAACTTTGCTGTTGTTTGAGCATCATTCTTCATTGTGGCTTTGATTTCTACCCACTTTGTAAGGTAATTTTTGGCTACAATAATGTATTCGGCATGGGAGTTTCTTGTTGGGGGGTTAATGGGAGCTATAAAGTCTATACCCCACTTCAAAAATGCACGTCCTCCCATCATTGGTCTCAAGGATATCTCATCTTTTCTTATTGGATATTGTGCGCATTGGCATGTGTCACATTCCTTCACATAGGTATGTGCATCCATATGAAGAGTGGGCCACCAAAGTCCCGAGAATAGAATGGTCTTGATTACTCTGTCAGGCCCAAAGTGTCCACCTGCGGCACCGCTATGTGCAGTTTCTAAGATTTTCAAATAGTTTGATTCATGAACGCACAATCTTAGGTACCCATCTTTCCTCTTCGGTATAGGTTTTCTCCCACTAAGGCATAGTCCTGGGCCTCTTGCTCCATGCTTTGTCTTCTTGCTAGACTAGCCTCGCTAGGTAATGTTCCTGATCTCATAAATTCTACCAATGGAGCACTCCAATCTAGAATTAATGATACATGATACAGAGTCGCATGCTCCACTGGGGGTCTCTCCTGGCACACTAGACAATTCTTAATCCAATCATGTGTTTCTTTGTCCATGCTAGGCCAATACACTCCTAAACTTTTTAGATTCTGCAATGTTCGTTGTTTAGAGTAGTAATTTGCTAGCAACCATGGGCTTGTTGCAACCAACTTCTATGTTCATCGTCCTCGACACAACAAGCTAGTACACCCTCTGTATCTTGTTTGTACATGCTTCCTACCAATATTTGATATGTTTGTGATCTTATAATTTCATCCTTGTTCGTCTTCACATTCTTATTTGCAGGTCCAAAGGTTAGGACCGGTACCAACTTATTTGCCCGTTTAGGAACAACTTCTAGATTGAACAGATAAGCATCAGGCAATTCTTCAGACACTCCTTGTGGTGACTCGCCTGAAGTGATGCGAGAAAGATGATCCGCTCTGAGGTGGGTCTTACCTTTCCTAACAAACACTTCAAAGTCATATTCCATTAGTAAGAGGAACCATCTTACTAAACGTCCTGTATTGCAAGGTTTATTGACCAAGTAGAATAAGGCTTGATGATCCGTGAAAAACTTGAACTTGTTGGCCAATAGATAGTGTACAAACTTCTTTACGGCATATACCATGCCTAAGCCTTCTCTCTGAGTTGTTGTATAATTTCGTTCTGCAACGTTTAGTTGTCTGCTCGCATATGCTATAGGCAAATCTAGATTGCCTTCATCTGTGGTTGTGACAACACACATCCTATTGCATAATTGGATGCATCCACGTGTACATGGAATGGCTTATTCCAATCAAGAGTGGTCAGTATTGGTGCTGTGCACAAACGTCTCTTCAGCTCATTGAAGGAATTTTTGCATTCATTATTCCATTTAAAATTTGTCAACAAAGCATAAAGAGGCTTAGCTATAATTGCATACATGTGAATAAACCTACGGTAATACCCACAATGGCCCATAAAGGCTTGTACCTCTTTAACATTCCTAGGCCTCGGCAACTCTGCTATGGCTTTTACTTTGTCCTCATCTATTGATATTCCGTTCTTAGAAACAATATGACCTAAGATTTTACCTTGACATACCATGAACACACACTTCTCTGGGTTCAGACACACTCGATATTCTCTACACTTGTTGAAGATCTGTCTGAGCTCAGGAATGTGGTATCTTATTTCTTGGGAATGAGCACATAAATCATCCACATATACTTCTAAGCTCTTTCGCAAGAACTCTTTGAAGACATGACACATGATCCTTTGGAATGTTGCAGGTGCATTGGTAAGCCCAAATGGCATCACACGAAATGCAAAGACTCCCCATTCTATGGCAAAAGCTGTTTTGTGTTGATCTTCTCAGGCAATGGCTACTTGATTGTAACCTGAAAACCCATCGAGGAAGCTATAAACTTCCTTGCCTGCAACATGCTCCAATAAATGTTCTATGATTGGAAGTGGATAGCTATCTCTTATTGTAGCGACATTAACCTTCTTAAGGTTAATACACACTCGCAACTTCCCATTCTTCTTGGGCACCACTACAATGGGGGACACCCATTCAGTATGCTCAATCTCATAGATAAATCCGGCTTCAATCAATCTGTCGATTTCTTCTTTTATTTTAGTTGCATAGGTGTCATTATATGTGTAGGGCTTTTGTTTCGTGGGCTTGGCATCTGCTAGTCTGGGGATCGTATGAGAACAAATCTTCAGATCTACTCCCTTCAAGTCTCTATAGTGCCATGCAAACACATCCCTATATTCCCTTAATAAGGCTACCATCTCTACTTCCTCTTCTTTACTTAGGTCATCTCCTATGTACGTACATCTCTCTTCGTTTTCTTCAATGGTGACTATGATTTTTTTGGTCTTTTCTTTGTTATCATATGCTTCTCCTGTGGTGGCCTCTCTCTTAGGCATTCGTACCAAAATTTTTCGGTCTTCAATTTCGTATTTCTAGAAATTTTTTGGTACCTCAAACAATGGTTTCTCCTCTTCCTGTTTCACTAATGTTCTTTTCTTTTTCTTTTGACCACCTTCACTCCCATCCTTTGAATTTACCGTTTTGATGCTTGTGAGAGGTTCTTCTTCTTTTTGTGTAAATACTCCTATGTCTTCTAGATAGTGTTCCTCTGAAATAAAGCAACTATCCATTACAATGGACTCTAGATCATCATCATTCTCTTCTCCTTCTATGAATTCATTAGGGTCACATTCTTCTAGCAAGGGCTGACACATGAACACTGAAATATCATATCCCTCCTCATCACAATGAGGTGTCCATTGTTCTTCATTGACAGCAATGTCCATGGTGGCTAAGATTTCTGCCCAACCATGAGGCTCAAATTCCTAATCTGGAAAGATCATTTGCGTATAGGCTAGGTCTCTAACTGGTCTATCTCCTTGAGAAGTTCCTTTTTCTCTTGCCCTTTAAGCATTTTTCCTCTTCCTTTGCGACCTTGCACATCCACAAATGAGTATCTTCATGCATCCAGGATGTATCAGATGAACTTTTCGAATGCACAGAGATTGAATCTTCTTGCTCCTTGTGGATAGGATTCCACTGTAGGGGTGGTGTTGGTGCATTTTACCCAAGCCTACATGCTTGATATGCTTGATATTATGATCATTTCTAAGTCACATGTGTAGTCATGTGAACACCTCTTGTAAAAGAGTACATTTTATCTCTTGTAATTGAAAAAAGAAAAAGGAAAAGGATGGCTTACCTCATCCATGATGTAAAAGCAAAGTCGTGGCTCTAACTACCTAAAACCACGAATTTTTGAGCTGAGGGAATATCTCCTAAGTTTGGGGATCACTTTTAGGTGGAGCCATTTGAATTCGAATTCAAAACTCCCTCCAAGAATAGCTATAAAAAGAGCAAGAAGGAAGAGGCGATAAGCAAGCCTTGTACGTGACCACTTCGTGTCATTTTGTAGAGATTGAAGAGCTTAATCCATAGCTCTATCATTATACTCCCATTATGCAAATATTCATTGCCAATGTGGTTGTAATCATATGTGAATCTATACATTTATCATTATCTACTTCTTTGTTTTGTTCTCTGCTATACTCACTCAGAGTAGTAACTTCAGAAGGTCATATCTCGAGTTCTACTCAGCATTTTTCAGTGTTTTAACATGCGTTGGATATCTCTTACTGTCTACTTTCTGTTACAATTTTCCATGGTCATTCGATTAATACTTTGGGAGATATCTACATTTTACTGCTCACCAGTCTATCTCTGCAGAGCCCCGAGAATGGCGGGCATAGTCCAGAAATTGATGAATCTTGTTCTCAGTGCTCAGTCCATTATTTGAAGTGTTTTAACTTGGATTGGGAAGCTTGCTAAGTCTATTTGCTATGTCCAAAAGGAATGTATCTAATTCCTACCAGGTTGAGAGAACTGTTTAGTTTTTCTAGCAGGTGTATGTCCAAAAATAGCAAGTTTTGGGAGCTAGTCATTTCGCAACTAGTCTGTCTTGACTTAAATTTTTGGGATACATGTTCCAAAGTACTTGGCTGATATTTTGGTGGATTTAGGAAGCCCAAAGGGTCTACTTTGGTCTTAATGTGGGCTTGCCCCATCGTTTCCACAAGGAGGTGGTTGCAATAGCAACACCAACACCTGAATCTATGATTGCTTTGCTTGTGTAACCTTGGTAGGTGATTGGAAGATAAGTATTACCTTCTTCACCCTCACACATGTCCCCTATTTTGTCTAGAGGTATCTCTGGGACTTTCTGCTTAGAGTCTACTGTTAGCATTTTGGAATCAAGTTCTGGGACTTGATTTGCCACATGTTTCCAGAACTCAGGTTTTACTTTGAGCAACTCTTCTAAAGTGAGATGACACGGAACCTTAGTGTTTTTCATGACTTTAGTGTTTCTTGGAACCACCG
This sequence comes from Ceratopteris richardii, assembly GCA_020310875.1. Taxonomy (NCBI): domain Eukaryota; kingdom Viridiplantae; phylum Streptophyta; class Polypodiopsida; order Polypodiales; family Pteridaceae; genus Ceratopteris; species Ceratopteris richardii. The sequence continues at coordinate 36,344,639 of CM035414.1, read as the reverse complement.
AGTCTTCATTTTTTATCAATATTGTGGGAGCTCTCATCTGGAGAGATTAAGTTTCCCAAGGGCCTGTGAATTGTGGCAACGCTTGTAAAGAATCGGATTCAAATCTTGAACTTTCTTCCTCTTGTTGCTCTACTTGGTCTCCATAAATAGATGGAATGTCTTGTGGAAATTGATCATGAAGGTCATCAATCTCAAGAATAGGAGGGGGATTATCCTTCTCCTTGGCCCGTTTCTCTTCTTGTATTTCCCGCAAGAACTTTTGAGTGTGCTGAGGAATTGAAAGCGATTCTCCAGCATCTATGAAGTTAGGAACATCAACTTTCTTTGGTGACGAGCTTTCTCTTTCAATAGTTGGTTGAGCCTATGGAGTTAAAGAAACTTGCGGTATATTTACCAACTGCTCTAATCTATCTAGTAAGTCCTGGAAGTGCAAACCTCGCGTTATAGCATTTGTCCGATTGAACGATTGATTGGCCTCGAACATAACTTGAGCTAGTTCCTCCATTTTTATGCACATTTTCGTCCGTTCAATCTCTAAATCTACTCTAGGGTAGCTCTTGTCTAGGTTTGCAGGTGTTGGCCCTTCTTGAAGTCGGGCCTGGTATGCCTTGAACATCATGTCCAATTCTTTTGGGGTGGGATCTGCAAGAACAGATCCTGGTTGTGGTTTATTTACAGTGGTTGGTGGGTGGGGATGAGGTGGTGTGGATGGAGTTTTGACATGCGAGGGGCTTTGAGAGGCAATATCTTCTATTTTTGTTTTTGCATCTTTCAGGATTTCTTCTAGTTTGGATAACTTTCTGGTCCATTTACGATTGGCTTTCTCTCTAGTATCCTTCCATGTTCTTGTTTTTCTCTTACTAGGCTCTCTTGACTCACTTGGCTCTGATTGCTCAACTAGTTTAGCTTTTTGTAAGGCTTGTGCCCTAGTAACTACATGTATAGGAGCCACATTATCGCTACTGGAACTTGAATCCCCTACTAGGCCTACTACATTAACGGGTGTAACCTTTGGTGCACTAGAGGGATGTCCGGGGCAATCTCTCAGGGGCTGTTTTTTGCCACACTCAAGATAAACGACTTGTATTGTGATGTTCTACCCTTGTATCGGAGCTAGTGGGTGGGGTGGTTGTTGTCCTGGTATAGATTGAGGTTGGCTATATCCTCCATGTTCATAGGGTCTCGTTGCTCCTCGTGGTCCTGGACATGGGTTATTCTTAGAAACTTCTCTTCCTTGTTCTGTAGGAGGGTACCTGTATGGCCTACACTAGGGTGGTACAAACGGTCGTGGTTGTCTATTCATTGGATAGTTTTCAGTGTTATAGTTGATGTACTTCTGCTCACTATAAGAGTACATGTTAGGCTCTTGAGGTGGTTGTCTATTGTAAGGGTAAGGTTGTGATAACCCTAGTCCTTCTCTAGTGCAGACATGAGACGGATGATCCCCACCGCAAAGTGTGCAACTTCCTAACATTGGCACGCTCAAGGAGGAGTTCTGGTAGTTCCTTTGTCCTTGTACTCCTAATTTATTGGCCACTAACGCTGCCACTTCCTCCACATAACTTGAACTAGAAGTTTCATTGCTCCTTGTATCCTCTGATTTGGTAGGACCTTGTGTGGTTTTGAGATCCTCAGCTAAGTTTTCTTTCAAATCTATGCACTCCTGAAGACACTCACTTAGGGTTTGCAGTCGTTTTACATATACTAAGATTCTCAATGTTCCATTGATTAGACCTTCTAAAAATAGGGATATCATTTTTTGCTGAGAAGGTCTCTCTATCACAGGGCATTGGGTTATGTATTGATTAAATCTTCGTGCTGCAATTTTTACTGTCTCATTAGGAGCTTGTTTGAAACTATGAATTAAGGATGACGAATTGTGCTTAATCCCTTGCTTAGTGAATTCCCAAATAAGTCCTTGGAAGAATTGTTCAATATGTTCAAAGCAACTTGGATCCAGGGATTGAAACCAAGTCAAGGCTATTCCTGTGAGGGTTAGCCCAAAGGATTCATATTGCGTGAAAAAGTCATCCACTTGCTCCGCTCGCAATACCTGCTTAAATTTTGCAATGTGGTCATACGGTTCTCCTGTGCCATCGTAACGGTTTAGGATACATTTGGCGAATTGGATTGGTCTCAGTATTTTGCCAGGCTCTGGGGGTCAAATTATGATGGGAAAAGTGGTTTTTACTGGGTGTATTCTAGCTCCTACACCTTGGGGTGGTTCTACCCTAAAGATGGTTCTATTCATACTTCCCATTCCTTGGCTAGGTTGGCTGTGTGGGTTAATTCTTGGCATGGTAAATTGTACATGTGGTCTGTTGGGTATACTACCTTGGCTCATTTGTCCTAACACCTCATTTTTCGTTCTTTGCTGGGTCTCAAATGGGTTTTGTGAGGTAGTTGCCTGATCTCGAGGAGGGAATATATGCAAATCCATGTACTTTAATCTAGATCCATTCACTTCATCTACAGGCCAATATCTCCTTTGATTTTGGTCTAGGTATGTAACTCTAGATGGATTTTTCGGATCCCTTAACTCGTATATAGTTGTTGGGTTGATGCTTTCTCCTTGTGTCAGTGAATCAGTTTGGAGGAGTAGATTAGACCCATGGATCCGGTATATGTCTAACAGATAATCATCTTGAGGTATCAAATCTCGTCTCAAGACTTGAGTCACCACAGACTTGCCCCTTGGGGTAGTCACCAGTTCTTCTTGGTTAGATTTTCCCAAAGTTCCTTGTCCCTCTAATTCTCCTCTATCATTAGTTTGATCAGGGTTTTCGGTTACTACATAGATCTGGCCCATCTTGTCCATGTAAAATCCATCTTTGTACTTGATAGATGGCCTTGGGACTATTTCTAATTCTGTAGTGTTTATCATTCTTGCTATTGACCTGTGTAGACCATCGAGGTAGATGGGTATTCCTTGCAAGTTAGTGGATATGTATTGAAGAGATGTCCGATATTCCCCTTCCACTCTAGACATATAATCTTTTCTAGGTACAAAACTATGCATGTCTTCAGAAGCCAAGAGTCTCTCCCAATTAAATGACATTTCTGACTCACTCGTCTGTGAACTCAGCACGTAGTGCTAACCACTGAGTTATGAGTCCCTGACTTGGTTGTATGGTTGACACTAGCCTCAGATGATTTTGTACTTTATCTATCCTTGCCTAAGTGTCTACTTGTTCTTCGGTTCATAAGCCTTGTTTACAGGTCCAAAGTTGTCCTTTGTATTGCTCAAAATCCTTTGGAACTCCTTGGTTTCCTAGTCCACCTAAAGGTCACTTCAAAATACCCTATCTAATAATCTACGTATTAATTTTATCGTAACCAGTGGAAGTTTTGGTAGTATTCCCCATGAGCTTTCCAATGAACTCAAAATCACTGCAAACGGATTTCGTATGAGAAAGTTATGCCAGTTCAGGGTTCTGGGGTTTAAAATAGGGAAACAAGACCTCTCTGGGATTGCTTCAAAACAGGTGATACACGACACTTGGGAAGTATCATGACACTTGGAAGCAGATGACACATGATACTTGGAATTCCATGACACACGATATCTGAACTAAACGATACATGACACTCGTCAAATATCGCGACACTTGGACCCACGACACTCGACACTTAGCAGATGTCGTGACACTTGGAGCTCACGACATCCGACACTTTGTAATGTCGCGACACTCGATAACACGACACTTGTTGAATGTCGTCGGACTATCACACGACACTCGACACTGGTCAAATATCGTTCTCAGGACTCCACGACACTCGACATTCACCAAATGTCACGATGGCAGATCCACAATATCTGACACCTGCAGAGTCACGATATACGATACTCGACAAATGTTGCGAGAGAAATCCGCGATACTCGACACCTGACAAATGTCGCGAAGAAAGTCCCACGACACACAACACTTGGGGAATGTCGCGAGGAAAATCCACGATACTCGATATCTACGAAATATCACGAGAAATTGTCCACGATACTCGATATGCAACAGATATCGCAAGAAGAAAATTTCACTAAACTCGATATCAGACAAATGTCGTGAGACTGAGTTCACGACACTCGACACTCGACACTTGTCAGGTGTTGCAAGTCAAGTCAATGACACTCGATATCTGCTAGATGTCACAAAAATTCTCACGATATCCGACGTGGCTAGATATCGCGACACTCAACCACAGGTGATCACGACATCTAGATGTCGCAACACTCAACCATGGGAGAACATGACACCTGGATTTTTTGGAGTCCAAATTCAAAATTTTTTGCAAATATGAGTACCAGCTTATGCCCTCCTTGCCACTTCTATGTGTCTGTAGATGCAAAATCTCTCCTCAAACCCACGATATCACATTCACGACATTTGGCGTAGGTCACGTCACATCCGGGACAGTTCACTCAATTTTTGGGTAGATTGAGGTGTATTTCTTCAGTGTTTCGGTTTTGCACCCTCTCTAAGGTTCTTTCTCACAACCACAAGTGAAAACGAAGTGAATCTATGGGCAAAAACTGAAAAAATCAGAGAAGATAAAGGTGGGAGAAGATGGTGATGATGATGAAGATGAAGATGGAGAAAAATCAGAAACTGAACTGAAAATGGTGCATTTTTTACCTTCCAATGTCGCTACTCTACGTCTTACCGTCACATGCTCGTCCTCCAAGCTCTCTCCTCGGCAACGGTGCCAAATTTGGTGTCACTCTAGCACAATGGCAAGTACCAACATGAAGAGCTTCACCTCATAAATGTCAATCTGCGGAGACATGAGGACCGGTATGAAGACCGTGAGCAAGTGATGGCACAAGTGCGTGAGTGAAAGCACACAAGCATGCACACACATACACACACGCACAAGGTAAGAGCAAAGAGTGGAACAATGGAAGATCTTCGATTACAAAAGAACTCTCTTACAAAGCTGAAATATACAACAAGCTAACCTCTAAAATGAGCTCTCCAACCCTTTTTATAGTTTTTTGAGTGGTTTTGGCCCTGTCCAGACCTAGTGTCCGGCCTATTTAAAAAATAGGTTCTAGGGCTTATTTGGGGGCTCAAACGGAGTCTTAAAATTATGAAAATTGGCAGGATGATAGTTCTAATACTCATCAAGCTTGAGGACTCCTCGGCTTGAACAAAATGGAGTTGCAAAAATGGAAAATGGTATTTACAATGGTTTTTAATGACAAAAATCACTATTTTTATAGGGATTTCTTTTGAAAATTTGACAGGTGCTTCTTGGAGCTCCCTACTTGCTCCTTCTTCTTGTGTGTCCACTTCCTTGATGTGCTTCCATGCTTTTTCCTTGACCTTGAGCTTCAATAGGATGGCAGATAGACATACATTTCATATCCCATCGAAGTCGCGTCCAGTTGAGACACCATTTCTTGTTGAGATTGATGTGAATGTCATTGCGAGATTCGACATAAGGAAGCTTGGAGAGGCGATTACCATTAAACCATTTAAGGCCCATAAGGTCCGGAGCATCCTGTCCCATCAGTAGTCAGATTCTAGAGCGGTCCCAAGCATGGCATCTGCTCAATAAAACATTCCATTCCTCGTACGTGACAGCAGCACTAGGGTCAAGGTCCTCAAAGTCCAGCCATCTATTCATGTCTTGTTTCCAGAGGTGCTTCCATTGTTTGAATCCCTTATTCCAGAGTCTCTTGGCACTTAAGACATTCCAAGGATCCACGTTTCTCATGCCTTGGATTGGGAAACCAAATAGAGTCATTTTGTCATTTTATCTACGTCTTCGATGGATGGTTTTGAGAACCTTCGTGGTCCTAATCAAGATTTGACGGGACTTTTCCACCACGTTTCTCCAACACTTGGCTGGAGAGGTGCAGACGACAAAGGCCTCAAAGCAAGCATTAGTGATTTCTTGATGGATAGAGGGGAGTGAGAAGACAAACTGACTGGTTTGAAACCAAGGTGCCTTGGGACTTTTAGATAGAGGGGGGAAGGTGAGCACCATTGGGTAATGATATGAGATGGTGAGATTGATACGTTGCGTTAGGGTGGGAGGACCCCATTTATGGACGAGATTCTGTGAAATGTAGCTTCTGTCGAGTCTTGCTTTTCTCAAGTCCTCACCCAATTGAAGATTGGACCAAGAAAAATCATTCAGGTCCTTGACTTCCACCAGATCCAAATATAGTTTGGTGTGTCTTTCTCCTGGCCATCAATGATGCAACCCTTGTTGTTCCACCTATCGGAGGGGTCTTCCACCATATTGAAGTCATCGCAAATCATGACATTATGAGAAAACAAGTCCAAGGAGGACCAAGTATCGATCCTCCCAGCATCCTCATTTGGAGCATACATAGAGATCAGGGAGAATTGAAAGTTGGTGCTAAATGTAATTGCCAACCACATATGGTTTCTCTCTTTGTTGGTGTGGTCAAGCTTATTAGCCAAGAAGTGATTGATACCAATGGCAGTTTTACCAGAGCCACGTTGATGTGTTGTGGAAAACCACACATGAGACTGAGAGACTCCCTTAAGTCTTTTTTGAAGGTATTCTCCTTCAATTTTAATCTCCTGAAGACAAATGAAATCTGGGTTTAAGCTTATGTCACGGAGCCATTGACCAATAATGGTGGCTCTTGCGGGGTCAGTTAGCCCCCTAGTGTTTAGTGAAGTGATGATCATTTTCTTGCACTTCCCTCATTCTGAGGGTGGGACTTCTCTTTTTTCCTCTTGGAGTCTTCTTTCTTTCTTGAGGGGGGGTGGTCCCGACCATGCGCCTTTGGTTTAAGGGGGCTTTTCCAAGGCATATCTGCCAACTATTTCCCCTTACGAGAAGCCTCCTGTGGGGGAGATGGAGGGGGCGATTCCGATATTGTTGTTCCAATGATGGAACTTTCACTGTCCATATTGTCCTCATTACTTGTGGTGAATCCGTTTGCTAGTTATGTAGTCCTCTTGATTGACCCCATTCGAGGGGGCCACTCCAAGGGTAAGTTACTTATGCCCGCAAATTCTGTGATCCCTCTTGGATAATCAAGCTCGTTAACCTCCTTCTCGAGGTTGCAATATAAGTTATTGAGTGACTTTTCTAGTGTGCGGGTCTTCTCTAAAAGTCTCCTTGGGCTTGAGCTTCTCCTAGGGCTAGTTTTCCTTCTTCTTCTAACCTCTATAAACCCTTCTGAGTTGGTTTCTGGGATTTCGTCATCCTTGTCTTTCTCTTCAAAGGTTGGGCGGATCTCCTTCCCCTTGAGAGTTTGGCCTTTCCTGGCTGTTTCTTGCTTATTCTGCTTCAGGGGGCAATCTTTAATTCTATGACCTTGGTGACCACAATGAAATCAGGCATTGGGTAGATTTTTAAAAGAGATCTCCTGAAACCAAGATTCCCCTTCACCCAAGTCGACAATAATTTTCGAGGGGAGGGGCTTGCTGAGGTCTGCTTCCACACACATTTGAGGATGCCAACGAGCATTAAATGCGTGTTTTGTGCCCTCATAAATGAAACCCCCAACATCACCATGCGAGGCCAATGGCTTGCCAATTAGAGAGACAATCTCCCACAAAAAGCCATAAAGGAAGTAAGGGAGATTAGGGAGCTCAACCCATAGAGGGTACTGAAGGGGTTTAGAGTTGTCGGGCACAAAATCGGGGGCCCACTTGAAGAGGCACAAAGTGGCGCACCCGACTTGCCAAAACCCAACACTGAGGGCCTGGAGAGCCATTTCTTCATTCTCAAAAACTAGCAAGAGGTGTCTGGCTGGAAGGAATTGGCACTTACTCACTACTATGCCACGAGGGAACCACTCTTTGCGAAACCACTACTGCATAGAATCCAGCGGGGGCCTGGGACCAAACAACTGGTGTCACTCTAGCACAATGGTGATTACCAACGTGAGGAGATACACCTCATAAATGTCAATCCGTGGAGAGGTGAGGACCGGTATGAAGACCAAGAGCAAGTGAAGTGCACAAGTGCGTGAGTGAAAGCACACAAGCATGCACACACATACACACACACGTGCACAAGGTAAGAGCCAAGAGTGGAACAATGGAAGATCTTCGATTGCAAATGAACTCTCTTAAAAAGCTGAAATCTACAACAAGCTAACCTCAAAAATGAGCTCTCCAGTCCTTTTTATAGTTTTTGAGTGGTTTTGGCCGTGTCCAGACCTAGTGTTCAGCCTAGTTAAAAATTAGGTTCTAGGGCTTATTTGGGGGCTCAAACCGAATCTAAAAATTATGAAAATTTGTAATATGATACATCTAATACTCCTCAAGCTCAAGGACTCCTTGGATTGAACAAAATGGAGTTGTAAAAATAGAAAATGGTATTTACAATGATTTTTAGTGATAAAAATCACTATTTTTATAGGGATTTCTTCTGAAAATTTGACACGTGATTCTTGGAGCTCCCTACTTGCTCCTTCTTCTTGTGTGTTCACTTCCTTGATGTGCTTTCATGCTTTGTCCTTGACCTTGAGCTTCAACACTCCCCCCCTCTAGAGTCTTTTGTCCCTGATAGACCCTTGTTGTAGTGGTTGTTCCGTGTAGTGCTTGGAGAGATAGTGTCCATCATGTATCCACAAGAGCCGTCCATCTTCCAATTGTAGCTTGGGTAGATATCTGGTTCCTCATTTTTTCACTGCTACCTTTGTATGTACGTCTTCCTTGTATTCCCACTTGATGGTGTCGTTGTGAGCTTTCAAAAATTGTGAGCTACTTGAAAGAGGTTGTCAATGTTGGGTATGAGCAACTCGCGTGGTGGATTGCTTCCTTGCTCTTGTTGTTGTCCCCTTGATGTCCTCTGGTTCTTCCAAAGATGGCTTTCCTCGTTTTCATGTCAAGTACTTGTAACCCATAATGGATGATGGGTCAGTGCATTAGTGCATGGGTTGGACAAGATGTGTGCCTTGTGCATGGCCTTGTAATATAGCCCTATGCATGCATACTTGGGAAATGCATTGGAAAAGTTATGGTGCAAGAAGTTGGGTCTTGAGCTAGGTACTCAAGGGTATGCCGACGAAGAGGTTTCCTAATCGACCATGGTTATGTTGTTGTTGAAGCATATAATTCTTACCATGGTGAAAGTTCCGTCGATTGTCACTCTTCATGTTGTAGGCCCGTCGTGATGATTGACCACTGGCTTGTCTCTCGTGTTGATGGATGTCCGTGTTGATGGTTCTCATCAAAGATTGTTCAAGCGTGCACTCCTGTCCTGTCACTCTCTTTGTTTCTTTTTCTTTTCTTGTCTTTTTTTTTGTGGAATAAGACAAGAAGAAAGGTGTTAGCATCAATAAAATATTTACATATGTCAGAGGTGTATCATGTGCCTGGGATTCTCAATTGTGTCTATGCACGGCCATGTAAGGAGGCCCTGTATTAATGCATACTTTGGAAATGCATGACCTGAATGGTGCAAAAGATAGGGTTATGCCAAAGGCACATGGTTGTTGCTGGTCGAGGCATTTGATGTTACTTGTAGAATTGATGCAATCTTTGTTTGGAGGTGTCGATTGAATCTTGCAATGATGTAATCCTCCTTATAGGGATCCATTTGAGAATGGTATGTGGTCCTGTGGAGATCACTTCTAGCCCTTTCATCTTTGGATGGTTGCTAAAATTTGATATCCATCGTGGTCGGCTCCTTGGTGTTGTGGAAGCTGCTAGTACTTTTGGCTTCCAAACCCATATCCTTTGTGATTGTCTTTTTATTATCGGCCAGGAGATGAATTCATCTTCTTTTGGTCTCTACCCGTGGTTTTGACTCTTGCTTCTCCATGGTGTTTTTGCTGAGATTTTCCTCGTGAAGGAGATCAGATGGTTTTGTGCATGTAAGAGTGCCTTGGGTACCCACATTTGTAATCGCTCTTGTTGAGCTGCAACTAATTTCTTTGGCACCCAAATTTGTACATTAGTATGGTTGGCCTTCATCGATTGATTTGGTACCCAAATTTGTCCAAGACCATGGGATTGAGCTGGTCCTCGTTTCTTGGTGCTTCTTGTAGCATGGTTGGCTTGCCTCACTGGGAAGGGTTGTGGCAAAGCTGGTGCTTGTTCTCCTTTTCGTACCCAAATATGCTTCATGCCCTAAGCTTCTTTCTTCTTGAATTCTATCTGTCTAGTTGATATAGCAGATGTCTTTTTTGCTTGCCTCTTTGGTCGAGTTACAGTAGCATTAGTATGTTAAGAAGAAGAGAGGTTTGCTGGCCTTTGAGCTTGTGCGTCCATGATTGAGTCCTTTTGCTTCGTAGGGGTTTTGACACACACAACATTTTCTTTACAAAGATTAGTTTCGGAAGAACTAAGGGAATGTGTGACCTTTGGATTTGTGAGCATGCAATTGTCTAATTCTAATATAATACATTGTTCATGTGCCCAAACTTGAAGGATTTGACTTCTTAGGTTCAAGTTGACTGCATGGTCGTAAATCCAATCTTGACCCAGGACAAGTGGCTCTATAATGTCCTCATCATGACATACTAGCATTTTGACTTTCATTGGAACATCTTGAAGGTAGATGGGAAGTTCCACCTCGCCCAAACAAGGGGTTTCCACACCTCCCAAACCTATGAGATAGGCTTCTATGGGCTTTATGTTCAATTGCAAGTCTTGGCAGTAGGATAGTCTAACTGCACTAGTTGCTGCACCTGAGTCAATCAATACTCTCACAGTCCTTGCATTCTTCCCTTGTCCTACTGCTATGGTCACAAAAGAACGTCGATCAATTATTTGAGAATCAATTGCACTTGATGTTTGACACATGGCCATGTGGTATCTTGGGGCCTCTCGATCGAATTCTAGGCCTAGGCATCTTAACTTATTTCTCCTAATGCTTCTCTAGCCTCTGCCTGTGCTTCTTCTCTAACCCTTAACTCTTCTTCTTTTCACTTCTTAGCAGTGTTGAGTCTCTATAGCATATCCTCTGTAAGAGGTTCTTGATATAGCTTGACTCGACAACCACTGATATAGTTGGGCAAGATATCACCTTCTAGTGTGGCCAATTGAACTGCACCGCTAGTGGAAATTCTATTAATGATCATGGGTCCATATCCTCTTTTTTCCAATTTACGAGCATGTTGCTTTAATGTATAAACCAACACTAGGTCTCCCTCTTTGAAGCCTTTATCTTTGATGTGTGCATCGAAGTATGCCTTTTGCCGTTTCTTTGCAGCATAGATGCCTGCTGCTGCTCGTAGCCTGGTCTCACCTAAGCGTTCTAAATCAAAGATCCTTGAGGATAACTCGTGTCCATTCCAGTCATGCTCTTGTGCTACTTTTAAAGTTGGGATTAGGAAGGCCAATGGTAGCACAACATTTTGTCCGAAGACCATCTGAAATGGGGTGGCATTGAGTACCGTTTTATAGGCAACTCGGTAGGCCCAAACAACATGATGAAGTTGTTTGTCCCAATCAGAGAGTTTGTTATTTACTAGTTCTGTCAATACATTACATAGGATCTTGTTTGTGCTCTCAGCTTGTCCGTTAGCTTGTGGATGATAGGGGGCAGACTTCTTATGTATCACCAAGAATTCTTGGAGAAGATTTTTGATTACTTCATTCAAGAAGTGTGTGCCTCTATCACTTACTAACTCTATTGGTAATCCGTATCTCATGAACACATTCTCAAATAAGAACTTTGCCGTTGTTTGAGCATCATTCTTCGTTGTGGCTTTGACTTCTACCCACTTTGTAAGGTAGTCCGTGGCTACAATAATGTATTCTGCATGGGAGTTTCTAGCTGGGGGGTTAATAGGACCTACAAAGTCTATGCCCCACTTCGAGAATGCACGTCCTCCCATCATTGGCCTCAAAGGCATCTCCTCTTTTCTAATCGGGTACTGGGCACGTTGGCATGTGTCACATTTCTTCACATAGGTATGTGCATCCATATGAAGAGTGGGCCACCAAAGTCTTGAGAATAGAATAGTCTTAATTACTCGATCAGGACCAAAATGTCCGCTTGCGACACTGCTATGGGCAGTTTCTAAGACTTTCAAGTAGTCTGATTCATGAACGCACAATCTTAAGTAACCATCTTTTCCTCTCTTATATAGGTTCTCTCCTACGAAGGCGTAGTCTTTAGCCTCTTACTCCATGCTTCGTTTCCTTGCTAGACTAGCCTCCTTGGGTAAGGTTCCCAATCTCATGCATTCTACCAATGGAGCACTCCAGTCTGGAATTAATGACACGTGATAAAGGGTGGCATGCTCCACGGGTGGTCTCTCTTTGCACATTGGACAATTCTTAATCCACTCATGAATTTCTTTGTCCACACTAGGCCAATACACTCCTAAGCGTTTCAGATTCTGCAATGTTTGTTGTTTAGAATAGTGACTTCCTAGCAACCCTTCATGGGCTTGTTGCAACCAACTACTATGTTCATCATCCTCGACACAACAAGCTAATAAACCCTCTGTATCTTGTTTGTACATATTGCCTGCCAATATTTGATATTTTTGTGATTTTACAATCTCATCTTTGTTTATTTTTACATTCTTATTTGCGGGTCCAAAGGTTAGGACTGGTACCAAATTATTTGCCCATTTAGGAACAACTTCTAGATTGAATAGATAAGCATCGGGCAATTCATCTGACACTCCTTGCAGTGACTCTTCTAAAGTGATGCGAGAAAGATGATCTGCCCTAAGGTGGGTCTTACCTTTCCTGACAACCACTTCAAAGTAATATTCCATCAGTAAGAGGAACCATCTTACTAGACGTCCTGTATTGCAAGGTTTATTGACCAAGTATAATAAAGCTTGATGATCAGTGAAAAATTTGAACTTGTTGGCCAACAGATAGTGTCTAAACTTCTTCACAGCAAATACCATGCCTAAACCTTCTCTTTCGGTTGTGGTGTAGTTTCGTTCAGCAGCATTCAATTGCCTGCTAGCATATGTTATAGGCAATTCTAAATTCCCTTCACCAGTTGGTTGTGACAGCACACATCCTATTGCATAATTGGATGCATCCACGTGTACATGGAATGGCTTATTCCAATCAGGAGTGGTCAGTATTGGTGTTGTGCACAAGCGTCTCTTCAGCTCATTGAAGGACTTTTCGCATTCATCGTTCCACTCAAAATTTGTCAACAAGGCATAAAGAGGTTTAGCTATGATTGCATACATGTGAATGAACCTATGGTAATATCCACAATGGCCCATGAAGGCTTGTACCTCTTTAACATTCCTTGGCCTCGACAACTCCGCTATGGCATTTACCTTGTCCTCATCTGTTGATATTCCGTTCTTAGAGACAATGTGACCTAAGATTTTACCTTGACGTACCATGAACACACACTTCTTTGGGTTCAAACACACTCGATATTCTCTACACTTGTTGAAGATCTGTCTGAGCTCAGGGATGTGGTATCTTCGCTCTTGGGAATGAGCACATAAATCATCCACATATACTTCTAAGCTCTTTCGTAAGAACTCTTTGAAGACATGGCACATGAGCCGTTGAAAGGTTGCAGGTCCATTGGTGAGGCCAAATGGCATCACCCGAAATGCAAAGATCCCCCACTCTGTGGCAAAAGCTGTTTTATGTTGATCTTCTGGGCAATGGCTACTTGATCGTAACCTGAAAATCCATCAAGGAAGCTATAAACTTCCTTGCCTGCAACACACTCCAATAAATGATCAGTGATTGGGAGCGGATAACTATCTCTTACTGTGGCAGCATTAACTTTTTTAAGGTTAATACATACACGCAACTTTCCATTCTTCTTGGGTACCACAACAATGGGAGACACCCATTCTATATGCTCAATCTCATAGATAAATCCAGCTTCAATCAATCTATCAATTTCTTCTTTTATTTTGGCTGCATAAGTGTCATTATATGTGTAGGGCTTTTGTTTGTTGGGCTTGGCATCAGCGGTCATGGGGATCGTACGAGAGTAAATTTTTGGATCTACTCCCTTCAAGTCTCTATAGTGTCATGCAAACACGTCCCTGTATTCCCTTAATAACGCTACCAACTCTACTTCCTCTTCTTTACTTAGGTCATCTCCTATGTATGTACATCTCTCTTTGTTCTCTTCGATGGTGACTATGATTTTTTTGGTCTTTTCTTTGTTATCATATGTTTCTCCTGTTGTGGCCTCTCTCTTAGGCATTCGTACCAAAATTTTTTGGTCCTCAACTTCGTATTTTTGAAATTTTCTGGTACTTCAAACAATGGTTCCTCCTTGTCCTGTTTCACTACTTTTCTCTTCTTTTTCTTTTTACTACCTTCACTCCCATCCTTTGAATTTACCGTTTTGATGCTTGTGAGAGGTTCTTCTTCTTTTTGTGTAAATAATCCTATGTCTTCTAGATAGTGCTCCTCTGAAATAAAACAACTATCCATCACAATGGACTCGATCATCACCGTTCTCTTCTTCTTCTATGAAGTCATTAGAGTCACCTTCTTCTAGCAAGGGCTGACACATGAACACTGAAATATCATAACCATCCTCATCACAATGAGGTGTCCATTGTTCTTCATTGACAACAATGTCCGTGGGAGCTAAGATTTCTGCCCAACCATGAGGCTCAAATTCCTCATCTGGAAATATCATCGGCGTCTAGGCTGGGTCTCGAACTGGTCTATCTCCTTGAGAAGTTCCTTTTTCTCTTGCCTTTAAGCGTTTTTCCTCTTCCTTTGTGACCTTGCACATCCACAAATGAGTATCTTCATGTATCCAGGATGTATCAGATGAACTTTTAGAATGCAGAGTGATTCAATCTTCTTGCTTCTTGTGGATAGGATTCCGCTGTAGGGGTGGTACATCTCTGAAGGTGTAATCCTTCAAATTGACCTTGGTTGTGACCCCTAAGTACTGCAAGTATAAGGAGTTGGTTCCCCAATCTTGTACTATTTGCAGATGTCGTAGGAAGGGTCTTCCTAGGATCATTTCGTAGAAATTATTTTTCTCAAAGTTACATATAGCAAATGTGTGTTCAAACTCTACATCACAGGTGGTTAGAGTTATCCCTTCGAGGAGTCCTAGAGGTCTTTCAAAATGACCATCTGCCATTTGAAGCTTCATTCTAGTTGGTCTTAATGTGGGCTTGCCCCATCGCTTCCACAAGGAGGTGGTTGCAATAGCAACACCAGCACCTGAATCTATGATTGCTTTGATTGTGTAACCTTGGTAGGTGATTGGAAGATAAGTATTACCTTCTTCACCCTCACACATGTCCCCTATTTTGTCTAAAGGTATCTCTGAGACTTTTTGCTTAGAACCAGCTTCTGGCATATGGGAATCAAATTCTCGAACCTGATCCTTCACATGATTCCATAACTCCGGTTTTATTTTGAGCAGCTCTTCTAAAGTGAGATGACATTGAACCTTAGTGTTCTTCACGACTTCAGTGTTTCTTGGAACCACCGAGTCTTCATTCCTGATCAATACTGTGGGAGCTCTGATCTGGAGAGATTCAGATTCCCATGGGCCTATGAACTGTGGCAACTCTTGCAAAGAATTAGATTCAAAATCTAATCGTTCATCTTCTTGTTGCTCTGTTTTTTCTCCATAAATAGATGGAATGTCTTGTGGAAATTGATCATGAAGGTCACCAATCTCAAGAATAGGAGGGGGAACATCCTTCTCCTTGGCCCATTTCTCTTCTTGTATTTCCCGCAAGAACTTTTGAGTGTGTTGTTAAATTGAAAGAGGTTCCCCATCATCTATGGAGTCAAGAACATAGACTTTCTTTGGTGATGAGCTTTCTCTTTCAATAGTTAGTTGAGCCTGTGGAGGTAAAGAAACTTGTGGTTTGTTTACCAACTGCTCTAATCTATCTAGTAAGCCCTGGAAGTGCAAACCCGATGTAACAGTTTTTGTTTGATTGAACGATTGGTTGGCCTCGAACATAGCTTGAGCTAGTTCCACCATTTTAATGCACATTTTTGTCCGTTCAATCTCTATATCTGCTCTAGGGTAGCTCTTGTCTAGGTTTGTAGGTGTTGGCCCTTCTTGAAGTCGAGCCTTGTATGTCTTGAACATCATGTCCAAATCTTCTGGGGTTGGATCTACAAGAACAAACCCCGGTTGTGGTGGTCCATTTATCGTGGTTGGTGGGTGGGGATGAGGTGGTGTGGATGGAGTTTTGATATGCGAGGGGTTTTGAGAGGAAATATCTTCTATTTTTGTTTTTGCATCTTTCAGGCGTTCTTCTAGTTCGGATAACTTTTTGGTCCACTTACGCTTGGCCTTCTCTCTAGTATCCTTCCATGTTCTTGTTCTTCTCTTACTAGGCTCTCCTGATTCACTTGGCTCTGATTGCTCAACTAGTTTAGTTTGTTGTAAGGCTTGTGCCCTAGTAACTGCGTGTATAGGAGCCACATTATCACTACTGGAACCTGAATCCCCCACTAAGCCTACTACATTAACGGGTGTAACCTTTGGTGCACTAGAGGGATGTCCGGGACAATCTCTCAGGAGTTGTTCTTTGCCACACTCAAGACAAACAACTTGTATTGTGATGTTCTGCCCTTGTGTCAGAGATAGTGGGTGGGGTGATTGTTGTCCTGGTATTGGTTGAGGTTGGCCATATCCTCCATGTTCATACAGTCTAGATGTTCCTCCTGATCCTGGACATGGGTTATACTTAGGAACTTCTCTGCCTTGTTCTGTAGGAGGGTACTCGTATGGTCTACAGTGGGGTGGTACAAACGGTCATGGATGTCTATTCATTGGATAGTTTTTGGTGTTGTAGTTGATGTACTTCTACTCACTATAAGATTACATGTTAGGCGCTTGAGTTGGTTGTCTATCGTAAGGGTAAGGTTGTGATAACCCTAATGCTTCTCTGGTGCAGACATGAGATGGATGATCCCCACCGCAGAGTGTGCAACTTCCTAACATTGGCACTCTTAAGGAAGAGTTCTCGTAGTTCCTTTGTCCTTGTATCCTTAATTTTTTGACCACTAACTCTGCCACTTCCTCTACATAACTCGAACTAGAAGTTTCATTGTTCCTTGAATCCTCTGATTTGGTAGGATCTTGTGTGGTTCTGAGATCCTCATCTATGTTTTCTTCCAAATCTATGCACTCCTGAAGACACTCACTTAGGGTTTGTAGTCGTTTTACATATACTAAGATTCTCAATGTTCCATTGGTTAGACTTCTAAAAATAAAGATATCATTTTTTGCTGAGAAGGTCTCTCTGTCACAGGGCATCGGGCTACGTATTGCTTACATCTTCGTGCTGCATTTTTTACAGTCTCATTAGGAGCTTGTTTGAAACTATGTATTGAGGATGATGAATTGTGCTTGATTCGTCGTTTAGTGAATTCCCAAATAAGTTCTTGGAAGAATTGTTCAATATGTTCAAAGCAACTTGGATCCAAGGATTGAAACCAGGTCAAGGCTATTCCTGTGAGGGTCAGCCCAAAGGATTCATATTGCATGGAAAAGTCATCCACTTGCTCCGCTCGCAATACCTGCTTGAATTCTGCAATGTGGTTGTTGGAGTTAGACGTCTGCGGAAGCACGCGAACAGCACAAGGAAGAAGAAGAAGCTTGGAGCACAACACACAAGACTGAATGTATTACTAGAGAAATGTACAAAGATAAGTAGCCCATTAGGGCAATAGGCGTATATACAAGCCGGGGGAAAAAAACCTCCTAAAGAGGGAAAAAAGTGCCCCGACGGTCCTAGAGTGTTCACACACATCACTACCTAAATATATCAAAAAATCCCCCCTGGGAGTGATGCGGTGAACAAGGAGCTTGCACTCATGTATAAGGAAGTGCCGAGCTATGTGGAAATCACTCCACAAAAGGAAGTAAGCCCAAAGCTTTGCGAAAAGCTTCAAACTTCTCCCTAGGCAGAGCCTTCGTGAAAAGGTCTGCAATGTTCTCCTGCGAGGGCACATATGCCAAGCTGATCTCCTCAGCAGAGAACCTCTCCCTGACATAGTGATAATGCACCTCAATGTGCTTAGTGCGAGCATGGAACACAGGGTTCCTCGCAACTGCCAATGCGCTCTGACTGTCAGTAAAGATGGTGGTGGCAGAAGACTGGCCAACACCCAAATCAGCCATAAGGCGTCTGAGCCACACTGTTGTAGTATGCCCTTGGGAGCCAAGACCCACACCACCTTGCATGGAAGCAAGAAGGAAGGCCCAAGAAAGACTCTCCTTTCATCCACCCCATTCTCCATCATGTTCAAGCCATTGGCCATCAGCCCGCAGCTATGCCACATGCTTGAAAATATGGAGCAATGGGAGTCAAGGATCCTAGTCACATATGTAAAATACAAGATAATTGCAACACTCTACTTACACACATAGGAAATGCTAGCATGCACACACACCTCACTCTCACACACTCCAAGACTAAATACACACATGTACAAAGCCTTAAGAGAAAGGAGAGTTCTTCCATTGAAAGGATTTTACATGAGAGCACGACCAAAAGCTCCCCCATTACAAGAAATGAGCCTCTATATATAGGCTAGGCACATTCCCCCATGTGCTCTTTTTGACTAGTCAAAAAGGAGCACATGCTCATATCTCTCTAAATCTTGGAAAATATTCCCTAACAACCCACTCTCTTCAAGAGAGAAATATAGGCGTGGGAAAACTTCTACGTGGGTTTTATACATGTGTGTCAAAAATATGCTTTATTTGAGAGGCATCAAAACCATAGTCTAAAGCAAATATCAAAAAAGGGGCTTAGGAGAGTGTTCATATGGACATCTCCTAGATACAAGAAAAAAGGTATTTTTATAAGGGCTAGAGGGTGCCATTGCATGAGGAAATGTGGGCAACCCAAATAACAACACCCTCCTCCTAGACTTTGTCGTCCTCGACAAAGCTAAGACATGAGAGCATATAGTGCTGAGCTGGGCCAAGTTTTGGAGTCTTCAAATATGCAACAGCTCCAATCTGAATTTTACAAGGCTGCAAATCTTTTGAATCAGTGTCTGAATCAGCACGCCGTTTGCCTTCAAATCTTCCTTCCAGCAATGCTGAGCGACACAATCCCCTTGGGGGGCAGTCAGCCCAGCTTCCATCCAATGTGCCTTCTCTCAAAGCTCCCATACCTGAAATTTAAACATACACAACAAGTAGACTGTATTTGAAAAGAACCAACCACAAAATGTAATCCCATTTTTAGTTTCCATTTCAGGGAACATCCATTGCTGCAAGACTTGCACTACAAGAGAGAACTCTGCATGACAATCTTCTTGCTCCTGTAAAGAAAAAATAGCCCCAAAAAACAAGGAGCCCAAAAGTGCCTATCCCTTATGTCTGAATGATTCCATACTCTATTATTTTCAAGTGAGAGTGATATTTTGTAATATAAAGCATGAGGTGAATGTAGCCTAAGGTCCTGCCATCATTTATACTATGCTTCATTTATACCATGCTCCCAGTCAACAAGCTGGGAATTTAACATGAGTGTTATGTGCTTCATAAAATGAATAGACAATAGTGCAATCCTATGAGTCCTAACATTTTGCAAGCATTCATGAGATTCAAACAACTTATCCAACACTATTCCTGCAATGCAAGTAGCAAATCATCCATAGGAGGTAAGAAGGATCAATGTTCTAAATATGTTGACCTGTAATGCAAAAAATAAGCCTTAAATGAGCTTTGTGGAACTAGAGAGTTACTTCCCTAGCAAAAACAAAATCACTCATTCATGACTTTGTATTTGATTTAGTTCAGATCTGAAAAAAATTCAACCCCCTATGTGCATGCTTTCCTGCAAATATCCTTTACATGCTCACATCATAATCTTTTTGCGGTATAAGCATTATGCATCCTACTCAGGAATTTTACTAGAAACAATCGTATATAGAGTAGAATCAAGAGAGATGCATGAGCATGTAGCAAGATGTGCAATCTTGGATCCAATTTTCAGTAAGTGGGTTAATGGATACCAAACATCAAGCAACATTTATACCATTGTGACCTTTGTACCACACAAACATATAAGCAATTTATTCATTTCCAATGACTATGACAAGCATGCATTAGAAACTTCGCAAGACCAGGAAGCACCCTCATTCTTTCACACCTGCAAGCTCTCAAGCGAAAAGTTCAGATACATATATTAGGTGGTTAAAGGATTCAGTAGTCTTCAAAACCATCATGTGTATCACTTCCTTGATAGGGCATCAAAACCTGCAACTCCAAGAATTAACAGAAAGCATGTGTAGCTCTTGAAACCAAATAAGTAAAGCAGGAAGCATCCAAGTTTGTCAGTAACACATGCAATAGGTTTTCCTTTGTTCAGAATAACATAATGAAGATCATGCTTTACACATAGATGACAAAGTCAAGAGTCCATAACCTGCAAAATACAACAAGGGAGTGTGGTGTATGCCCAAGCACAATAACAAGGTAAAGTGAGAAACATATCTGAAAAGCCTGAATAACATGAATACCACTCAAGGGGATCAAGCATCAACTGATCCTATAGCTATATTTGGAAGCAAAAACACAATGACATATGATTAGCATCAATCATCCACTTAACCATGTTAATCATACAAGTCAAGGTCTTCTAAATTATGAAACAAATACTTTTTGATGAGGGCCTCTTAGAACAATAGGACCGCTTTCAAGCATGTACTATAACTGTTAGTCGAACTCAAACCAAGAGGAACCAAAATCAATGCATCGTCTTTGGCCAAGATTTTTAAATGAACATCAATGACTATAAGGATTAAAACTTATTCTATCGAAACAAGCAATCCTAAACTCTCAGTAGGTTTAGAAGCTTCGGCATATAAAAGATCAATGGATCCTGTAAGTGACGACCAACAATATCCTCTTGGTGCAACTATAAAGAGAGTCCATTGCACCAGACAATCAGAGCCTTGCCATCAAGGAGTCTAAAGACCAACATGAAGATCCAATCAATGTCGCTTTGCCTTCCTGCATATTGAAATACACATTGCAATGAAAGGAATTGCATTTACCCTATCATTTTGATTTCCCTTATATAGAAATGAGTGACAAAAGGAAGATTAACGAATCATATCTCATGTCTAGCATCCTACCAAGTTGGCATTTGTGTTCATTCCTCATATCTCTAGGTGTTATGGGCAAGCAATCATAAGTTGAGAGTTAGCAAAATATAGACCTTGTAGTAAACTCCTCTCGAAGATAAATAACTAATCATGAGCAAAGCCTGCAACCCCAATTCGTGACCCTTGTGCATGAAAAGGGCATGATTCAAGCACCAGACGCAGAACATACATAAAAGGTTAGAGTAATCGATCATTTAGAAATGAGCAATATCATCACAATATACATACACGCTAAAGGAAAGCATAGTGTGACACATGCACATGCCTCGTGCAACCTGGTGACCAAGGATCCAAACACTAAGGTTGACTCACCAATATATGATTTTGCACAAAGGGAAAAGCATTATAATTGCGAATTGCCAAACGATTACCGAGCAAAGATTAATAGAGAAGTTGCTATGGGTCTTCTTAGGTGCTTAATACTCATTCATTTCAGTATGCATCCCCTATTCGTAGTATGTGTCACGACCAAGTTATGCAACCCCCTTGAAAAGTGGAAACTTGACTAGGCATACAATACACCATAGAATAAACTCACGTTCTTTGTCAAAGTATTTGGTGGAATTCTAGACACAACCCCAAGAAGGAACAGTCACAAGATTACGGCCCGTATAAACATTATTAAAACTCCAACAGTTTTAACATTTGTCAGATATAGAACATACCATCCCGGGAGCAATATGAAACCATAAGAATACTTTTCGAAGCACAGCAAGTCAAGGTCATCTTTTCCCGCTGGTAGTGGAGGTGCGCACACATTCTCTCACACATGAAGTTACAACCTCCAAACTACTGAACTCAATTACTTTAAGGGAAGCCTCAATCGGAAAACATATGTAAGCATTGGTGTCATTTCACTACCCATGGTTTGATGACTTGGAACACCATCCCCCAACCCATGGTAATGAAAACAGTTGAATATTTGTCCACCAACTGTGACCACATGTGAAGATCTGTTATTATAAGCTTCAAAAGCATCAACAATTTCCTTATCTGTCTTAAACTAGGAAGTATGGTCATATCCAATTTTTGCATGCAATCTATCTGGCTGAAATACTTCGTGGGGACTTGCATCGGTAAAGCGATCGTTAACAGAACTAGGAGGCTCATGGTTGAGGTCCAACCCTCCCAAATTACTCGCGTAGTGAGATCATAGAACAGAATCTTCCTTTTGAAAAACTCCACACATTAAAACATCATCCGAGCTTAGCCATGCAAGCCTAATTCTCAGGCAAGGGCACATGTGCTTGGAGAAACATGTTTTTGTATTCCACGAATACTCTTATCTTTCATTATAACAATTATTCTTCATCAAAGATTTCGACATAGGTAGACTGCGCAGGCATTTTGGAGACATCATGAAGACAGAACAACATTCCTAGACGTATGTTATGATCACAAAAATATCGTTCGCGACAACTTCCAGCAAGCAAAACTGGTGAAACTATAGAAAATATGTGTTGAGTCGTCTCTTCGGGTCTGTGTGAGACATAGCTCGCCGTCATAGGACATATCAAGGCACTTAACCCTATTGTCTGACGTTACTGCGGATGATCGGGGAGATGCGTGTCTTCATACAAAAGAGCCATGTTAGGCATCTGCATGCCTTAATGCACAAAGAGGGTAAGGAATAGGGCTCCGTTCATGCAGAAGTCATGCAAGATGTAATCTTGCAGAGGAATAGACTCATTCTTCAGCGGAGACAACTCTGAGAGGAACTCCATAACCAAGCCGATATTAACACAGAACCAAGGGACTACGCCACAAGCACAAACCGAGCAGAGATGGACGAGTAGGGGAGAGAGTCCAAGCTAGTCCCGAGCTCAACAACTTCGACAACAAGAAAATGAGAGTCCACGCGCAGTGATCGACAGCCAAAAGGGAGCGGAAGTGAGGGAGTGTGTATATGAGAGAGAGAGAGAGAGAGAGAAAGGGGTTAGGGGGTGTTTTTGTGCTTCAAACAAATATAAACAAAAATTAAACTACTAAAAGCAAGAATGGGAAACTAATGGCCCAATGGGAGGATGAAAGTGCCATACCAACACGCATATCCTAAGTGAATAAGTAGAAAAATTGCAAATCAATATCTTACCACATGCTCTTGAGCACTCCAAGTGATGAAAGGCCGTTCTCCCCGGCAACGGCGCCAAATTTGTTGTTGTAGTATGCCCTTGGGAGCCAAGACCCACACCACCTTGCATGGAAGCAAGAAGGAAGGCCCAAGAAAGACTCTCCTTTCATCCACCCCATTCTCCATCATGTTCAAGCCATTGGCCATCAGCCCGCAGCTATGCCACATGCTTGAAAATATGGAGCAATGGGAGTCAAGGATCCTAGTCACATATGTAAAATACAAGATAATTGCAACACTCTACTTACACACATAGGAAATGCTAGCATGCACACACACCTCACTCTCACACACTCCAAGACTAAATACACACATGTACAAAGCCTTAAGAGAAAGGAGAGTTCTTCCATTGAAAGGATTTTACATGAGAGCACGACCAAAAGCTCCCCCATTACAAGAAATGAGCCTCTATATATAGGCTAGGCACATTCCCCCATGTGCTCTTTTTGACTAGTCAAAAAGGAGCACATGCTCATATCTCTCTAAATCTTGGAAAATATTCCCTAACAACCCACTCTCTTCAAGAGAGAAATATAGGCGTGGGAAAACTTCTACGTGGGTTTTATACATGTGTGTCAAAAAGATGCTTTATTTGAGAGGCATCAAAACCATAGTCTAAAGCAAATATCAAAAAAGGGGCTTAGGAGAGTGTTCATATGGACATCTCCTAGATACAAGAAAAAAGGTATTTTTATAAGGGCTAGAGGGTGCCATTGCATGAGGAAATGTGGGCAACCCAAATAACACACACACACTCAACAGTCGCTGTGAAAGCTTCCCTATACTCAGCCTCACAACTGGAAGTGGCCACAGTAGGCTGCTTCTTGCTCAACCAAGATATACATGAGCTACCAAGCATGAAGCAAAAACCACTGGTGGACACATGACTGTCATAGCAACCAGCCCAATCTGAGTCAGAAAAAGCATGCAAATCTGGCGGTAGTGATCCCCCCTTAGGATAAAACAACCCAAGTAGCCGAGTACCACTCAAGTAGCGAAAGATGCGCTTAACCGCTTTCCAATGCGTGACTCCTGGGCAATGCATAAACCTGCTCATCTGTGAGACAGCAAACTGAATATCTGGCCGAGTAATGCATAAGTAAATCAAGCATCCAACAGCCTGCTGATAGAGAACAGCATCAAATGCATCTCCAGCATCATGAAGACTCAATCGTAAACCTGTCTCCATAGGAGTGGCAATAGGCTTACAGTCTTCAAGGCCAAACGCTGCAATAATGTGTCAATATATTTCGTTTGACACAAAGCCATTCCACCATCAACTTGCATAAACTGATCGCCCAAATAGTGATGCAAATGCCCCAAATCAGACATCTCAAATGAGGCATGCAAATCAGCCTTGAAATCAGCAATATGCTTCTCAAGAGGACCAATGAGCAGCATGTCGTCTACATAGACAACAATGATCAAAAGCACATCATTAGCACGCTTAACATATAAGGTGCTTTCAGTTGGACTGTTCTCAAAACCATGTGCAATCAGATAGGCATGTATTTTCTCATACCAAGCACGTGGTGCTTGCTTTAAACCATATAACGCCTTCTTTAACCTGCACACCTGGTTTTCATGCCCTTTCTGCGCAAAGCCACGGGGCTGAAAAACATACATTCTTCATGCAAGTCACCATTCAGAAATGTTGTTTTAATGTCCAACTAATGTACATTCCAACCATGATGGGCTGCAAGTGCACAAATGCTCCGAACAGTAGTCATACGGCATGTAGGTGCAAAGGTCTCATCAAAATCAATGCCTCTTTCCTGCGCATAACCCTTTGCAACAAGCCTAGCCTTATACCTGTCAACTGTACCATCAGGTTTACGCTTCAGCTTGTATACCCACTTAGTGCCAATGGCCTTCTTGCTAGGAGGCAAGTCACATAAAGACCATGTACCATTCTTCATTATAGCATCATATTCAGATTGCATAGCAGCCATCCAATTTTCTGAATTTTGTGCTTCATCAAAAGAAACAGGCTCATTCTCATCACAGAGACTAGATGCAGCCATAGCATAGCAATCTGATGCAAAGGAGGTACTATGAGAGCCTGAACGAGTACGATATGACAAAGGTGCATCTAATTTGCTGTCACGCAAAGTCTGCACCAGCCATTTTGGCATAGTTTTTGCCTGTTCAATATCAGCTCTCTCATCAACAAGTGCATCATGTAAATCTGCATAAAAAATGGAATGATTTGCGTCATCATATGAAACCTGCAAAGGCTGAGAAGTTGCCTCATTAGGACCAGCGCTAGCCTGTCCACCTGTAAAAAGAGGCATCAAAGTATCATACATGTCTTTGGAGCTAACAGATGTCTCCTTAGTACATGAAAGCAATGGCTGAATAGCATCTTCCACAAAGACAACATCACGGCTAACCAGAATGCGTTTAGTCTGTGGATGATACAGACGATAGCCTTTACTTTCAGAACTGTACCCAACAAAAATACATTTTACTCCCTTATCATCCAATTTTCTGCGATGTTGTTCAGGCACTAATGCATATGCCAAACAACCAAAAACACGCAGATGAGCAACAGATGGCTTGCGGTCATGCCAAGCCTCATATGGAGTGATAGACTGCAACGCTTTCGTGGGACACCTGTTCAGTACATATGCTGCACACATGACAGCCTCAAGCCAGAAACTATGTGGTAAAGCCTGACTTTTGACCATGCACCTCGCCATCTCCATGAGTGACCTGTTCTTTCGTTCAGCAACTCCATTCTGTTGAGGTGTATACGACACTGTACACTGGTGTTTTATCCCACGTTCAGCCAGAAATGCATTAAAATCTGAAGACATATATTCCCCCCCTCGATCAGAACGGAGGGTGCCCATTTTACATGCTGAAAGATTTTCAGCCAAAACCAAAAACTGTTTGAAGCACATGAATACTTCGGACTTTGCTTTGAGTGGATATACCCATGCATGCCTGGAAAAATCATCAATGAAAGTCACGAAGTAAAGGTAATTTCCAAAAGAGGATGTCTGCATAGGACCACAGACATCACTATGTACAAGGTGCAATTTCTGCATAGCCCGAACTGAACCATCTTTTGGAAAGGAAGAACGCTGCATTTTGCCCAAAATACAGCCTTCACAAACATGTTTTCCAGGTGCCTCAAGTTTGGGCAAAGAGGACACCATTTCAGATTTCTGCAGGCGTAACAAACTAGCAAAATTCAGATGACCAAAGCGTGCATGCCAAAGCTTTGCATCTGACATAGCCTGAGAATCATGAACTGCACATGCCGAATCATTCACAGATTTTTCATAGTCTATGAGCTTATACAGCCCACGACATAAAATGCCAGAAGCAATAATCACATCGCCATTTGAGAGATCATGGACTGTACACCTGTCATCAACGAATTTCACAACCAAGCCAATCTTGGCTAATGCAGAAACTGATAACAGGTTCTTTTTGATCCCTGGCACAAATAAAGCATCTGACAAAGTGAAAGAACTACCATCAGCAGTAGTCAGAATGATCTTACCAACTCCCATAACAGGATAAGAGGAGTTATTGGCGCATGTGACAATATTCCCAGTAGGGGCAGGCTCGAGTGAAGAGAAGAAACTGCGCTGCGAGGTAATATGTTTGGTTGCCCCACTATCAAAGTACCAAACATCTGAGTCTACTGCAGACATGCACTGATCATGAGAAGATGGGTCAAAATTGCAGACAGTAGTAAATGCCCATTCTTCTTCCTGCACAAGATTTGCAGACTCTGTTTTTGGTGTAGAGGCCTCTGCAACAACCATTCCAGCCTCTTTAGCAGCCAGTTTTGGACAGTTCTTTATAATATGATCATTTCCTTTACAGTACTTGCAGAACAATTTCTGCTTTTCTGATTTCTTCTTATCTTTATCCTGGTTCTTCGATTGTGCAACATTTGCAGATTTCTGCTTACTAGTAGAAGAGCTCCATTTTCCTTTGCCCTTCTGACTAGCCAGGAAAGCTTGATCTGCAACACGCATAATGGACCTGTTCTGCCTGGACTGATCTTCCTGCAACAGAACAGAGACTAATTCCTCAAATGACAAGGCATTCGGATTGCCTTTCATCATCAATCGAAGAGTAGAGGCAAAACTCTGACATGAATCAGGAAGGCCATTCAGAACGGTCTGCACAAGTGAGCTATCTGGTATAACCTCATCAGCAGAAATCAATTGTTCCTTCAGGTCTTTGATCTTTGTAAGAAAACTGTCCATCGAATCACCTTCATTCATGTGCTCACTCTCCAACTGTTTTCGGAGGTAAGCAACACGAGCCTCATTCCTAGCCTGGTACAAAGTGGTAAGTGTATCCCAAGCATCCTTTGCTGTTCTGCAAGAGCGAATGTGAGGAATAATGGCACGTTTGACAGACAAAGCTATCAATGCATGTGCCTGGGCATCTCTGCCATCCCAACAAATCTGCTCTGTAGTAGGTGCAACAGAAATAGCAGCACGAACAGGAATCTGCGGAATATCATCTTCGACACCATCTTCATCAGCTCCAACACCTGTATTTGCAGTACCTCTCGTTACAGGTGTAACAGGACGTCTTTCAACACCCTGCACAATGTTCCACAATCCTTTTGCAACCAGTACATGTCGCATCATATAAGCCCATAATGGGTAGTTGGTACCATCCAACTTATCTTCAACAGCCAACATACGGAATACATCACTGCTTTCAGCCATGGCCGGTGACTAAAATACCTTGATGCAGAAAATTGACTGTATCTCAAAAAGTTGAACAGAACTGCCCAGACGAGTTCTGCTAGACCTGTAGCAGACTTCGAGACGCTTAAACTGGCGAACAGAAACTGGTATATACCTTTGGCACAAAAGGACGAAATAGCCTGCACAAGCACTGCGATAGTGCGTTCGGAGGCTGAAACGAGCTCAGATCGCGATTTCGGCACCACAGAGCGAAGCAGTTTTGATCTCGGAAACACCCTGAGTATGCTCACCAAATTTTGTGCGAATCTGAGACTGCAAACGGAGGAGTGTCGACGGCGCCCTAGAAGAAGCAACGACCTGGTCTGATACCAATTGTTGGAGTTAGACGTCTGCGGAAGCACGCGAACAGCACAAGGAAGAAGAAGAAGCTTGGAGCACAACACACAAGACTGAATGTATTACTAGAGAAATGTACAAAGATAAGTAGCCCATGAGGGCAATAGGCGTATATACAAGCCGGGGGAAAAAAACCTCCTAAAGAGGGAAAAAAGTGCCCCGGCGGTCCTAGAGTGTTCACACACATCACTACCTAAATATATCAACAGTGGTCATATGGCTCTCCTGTGCCATCGTAACGATTTCGCATACATTTGGCCAATTGGATTGGTCTCAGTATTTTGCCGGGCTCTAGGGTTTGACTTATGATGGGATAAGCGGATTTTACTAGGTGTATTCCAGCTCCTACATCTTGGGGTGGTTCTCCCCTAAATGTGGTTCTATTCAGATTTCCCATTCCCTAGCTAGTGTGGTTATGGGGTTTAATTCCTGGCATGGTGAATTGCTCATGTGGTCCATTGGGTATACTACCTTGGCTCGTTTGTCCTAACATCACATTTTCTGTTCTTTGCTGGGTCTCAAATGGGTTTTGTGAGGTAGTTGCCTGATCTCGAGCTAACTCTCCTCTTTCATTAATCTGATCAGGGTTTTCGGTTACTACATATATTTGGTCCATCTTGTCCCTATAAACTCCACTTTCATACTTGACAGCTGGTCTTGGAATTATTTCATATTCTATGGTATTTATCATTCTTGCTACTGTCCTCTGTAGACCATCAAGGTAGATGGGTATTCCCTGCAAGTTGGTGTATATGTATTGAAGAGACGTCCTTTATTCCCCTTCCATTGTAGACATAAGGCCTTCCCTAGGTACGAAACTATGCATGTCTTCAGAAGCCAAGAGTCTCTCCCAGTTAAGTGATATTTTTTACTATCTATGAACTCAGCACGTAGTGTTAACCCCTGAGTTGTGAGTCCCTGACTTGGTTGTGTAGTTGACCTTAGTTTCAAGTGATTTGGTACTTTATCTATCTCTTCCTAAGTGTCTACTTGATTTTAGGTTCATAACCTTGTCTACAAGTCCACAAATGTCCTTTGAACTGCTCAAAATCTTGTGGAACCCCTTCCTTCCTAGTCCAACCTCAGGGTCAACTTCAAAATACCTTATTTAATAATCCTGGTATTAATTTTACTGTAACCAGTGGAAGTTTTTATTGTACTCCCCACGAGCTTTCCAGCAAACTTAAAATCACAGCAAACGGATTTCGTATGAGAAAAGTTATGCTAGTTCAGGGTTCTGGGGGTTAAAACAGGGAAATAGGACCTCTTAGGAAATGCTTCAAAACATGTGATACACGATACTTATCAAGTATCGCGATACTTGGAAGCACACGATACACGATACTTGCCTTGCCACGATACACGATATCTCAACTAAACGATACACGACACTTGACACACTGGAAAATCACGATACTCGATATTTGGCTGATGGAAAAATGCCACGATATTCGATACTTGAGCCCACACGATACACGATATTCGACCAACTAGACAAATCATGATACTCGATATCCAACAAGTATCACGGAAGGACCCTCACGGTATTCGATATTGCACAGGTATCGCCAAGAGGAATCCCGCAATACACGATACTCGATATCAGGCGAGAGTTAGACTCACGATACTTGACATTGAAAGTCACGATACACGATATTGGGTAGGTATCACGAAAAAATCACGATACACGATACTTGGAATTCCCACGATATTCGATATTCCTGAAGTATCATTTTCAGATCTCTACGATACTCGATATGTGACCAATATAGCGAGAAATTTTTTGACAATACTCGATATCTACCAGGTATTGTGAAACCTCAACGATACTCGATATCTACCAGGTATTGTGAAACCTCAACGATACTCGATATTGGTCAGGTATCATGATACTCGACCATAGGAGATCACGATATTTGGATATCGCGATACTCGACCGTGGGAGAACATGATACTTGGATTTTTTGGAGTCCAAATTCAAAATTTTTTGCAAATATGAGTACCTTGTGTCCTCCTTGTCACTCCTATGTGTCTGTAGATGCAAAATCTCCCTTCAAACCCGCAATATTTCACTCATGATACTTGGCACATGTTATGGCACATCCGGGGCTTTTCACTCAATTTTTGGGTATATTGAGGTGTATTTCTTCAGCGTTTCAGCTCCGCACCCTAACTAAGGCTCTTTCTCACAACCATAAGTAAAAAGCGAGGTGAAAGTACTCTAAAAAATGGAAAAAACTGAGAAGATGAAGGTGGGTGGAAATGGTGATGATGATGAAGATGAAGGAGGAGAAAAACTCAAAAACTGAACTGAAAATGGTGATTTTTTTTTTTACCTTCCAACGTCGCTACTCTACATCTTACCATCACACGCTCGTCCTCCAAGCTCTCTCCCCGGCAATGGCGCCAAATTTGGTGTCACTCTAGCACAATGGTGATTACCAACGTGAGGAGATACACCTCATAAATGTCAATCCGTGGAGACGTGAGGACCGGTATGAATATGAATACCAAGAGCAAGTGAAGTGCACAAGTGCGTGAGTGAAAGCACACAAGCATGCACACGCATACACACACACGTGCACAAGGTAAGAGCCAAGAGTGGAACAATGGAAGATCTTCGATTGCAAATGAACTCTCTTACAAAGCTAAAATCTACAACAAGCTAACCTCAAAAATGAGCTCTCCAACCCTTTTTATAGTTTTTGAGTGGTTTTGGCCCTGTCCAGACCTAGTGTCCGGCCTAGTTAAAAATTAGGTTCTAGGGCTTATTTGGGGGCTCAAACGGAATCTAAAAATTATGAAAATTGGTAGTATGATACATCTAATAGTCCTCAAGCTCAAGGACTCCTTGGATTGAACAAAATGGAGTTGTAAAAATAGAAAATGGTATTTACAATGATTTTTAGTGATAAAAATCACTATTTTTATAGGGATTTCTTCTGAAAATTTGACATGTGATTCTTGGAGCTCCCTACTTGCTCCTTCTTCTTGTGTGTCCACTTCCTTGATGCGCTTCCATGCTTTGTCCTTGACCTTGAGCTTCAACAACTGGCCAATGAGGCAAGTTCGCTTGAGTTCTTCTTGCTTTGAAAGGATCGCCTCGCGATTAAAGGCAACCCGGGGGCCCACCACGGTCTCTAAGGGGCTAGGGGCAACATCTGCCCCACCAGTGAAAATGGGAAGTAAATTACTGATAACGAGGGAAGGGACCCCCACATCCATAAAGCAAAGCCTTCTTAAATCTACACCGGAATCTATTTATTGGTCTTTTGCACACAACGATTCAAGCCGGCCTGAGCACAAAATTAGATCAAAGATAAAAGGAACTGAACAAAGGTTGATGTGACAAGCAAAAAGCAAGATGAACGCCATACAAGGCCCACCACAAACACGACAAACGCCTTTCCAAACCCCTCGAACAAAAAGCGTGACAAAACTCCTTTCCTAACTTAAAGAAAGACTTAACTCTCAACTAAACAGAGATCTTCAACTTCCTATTTTTGGAATCGCTAAAAATAGAATTTTCCTACTCAAGAGAAAGCTAGAAAATAGCGACTTCAATTGAATATTTGGGAACTTATCACATCCTCCTCTAATTTTCAATGCAACAGTTCAAGGTCTTTTGAAAATCTGCTCACTGCGATGAGGAGAAAATCTTTGGCCTACCAATCATTGCGATGTTAAGAACTTGCGGTACTACTTCGATGTCTATCGCGCACCCCTTACGAGTCACGAGGTGAGAAATCATCAATCACGGGTGAAGGAAACCATCAGTCGCCGAGGGAGAAACCAAAATGTCAATCGCCAAGAGGGAAAACCAACAATCATGAAAAATCTGGGGAAAAACCCGTCAATCGCAGGAACCAGCTAACGCCAAAATTGTCAATCGCGGAAGAAGGTGGTTGCGCTGGAAACCTAGCATGTCTGTCATCGCAAAGCTATAGAGGTCGTGCAACAGTGCTTGCTCAAAGCCAACCTAGAGGTTGTCATTCCACCAGTCGCACTCCCACACCGCACTCACGACTACTGTCATCGTTCCGCAATCTCAAAGGGCTATTGAGCTTGTCATCTACTCAAACATAGTCATCATTATAGGTCACCTATCGTGGTTCCGAAGGAAGACAGTCCCCCAAACTACTGTCATCGTTCTGCTATTGTCATCGTACCTTACTTCTTTCTACTTGCTCTAGAAGATGTTAATTGAATCCCAACAATAGAATTCCTTTCTACTAAATCTTCTAGATACTTTCAAGGCCCAGACAAGTATAAGAGTGTTTGAATAGTCCAACGATGGGAGGAGTTATAGATGTGACTCTCTAATTATAAATGAAGCCATAGATTCTATAGTTTTTTAGGATGAAAACTCTTCAAAAGGGGGAAGAAGGTACCAAACCAGATAAAAATTGGTACAATTGATTGGATGAAATCATGGAGGTGGATGACACGAACATATTTTAAGATGTTTGGCAAAGAAGGAGTTGCTCAAAAACCAACTTCAAGGCATGCTAAAACTTTTATTGGGTTCCCATCAAGTAACAAAGATGGTTGCAACCACGGGGTTGAGTAAAGCATGCCAAAGGCCATACTTCTTTAATAGAAGTAAAAGTTGGTTATAGAAGTTTGAATTCCAAGTATGCAATTTGCAATCATGATAAAAAACTACTTGAGTTTATGAAAGGTGAAACTTGCATTCACCTATCCTTAAAGAATTCTCAAGAGAAATCCAAAAGCATTATCAGATGCTTAGAGTTAAGTAGTAAAGAGATTCCTTGAAAACCTAGGGTAGCTATTTGGAAGCTTTGGATAAAGAAGGAATCCAAAAGGTAAGAATAATCGCTTATCGCTATAAGTTAGTTGAACAAGAACTAACTGAGTCTCGCATATAACTCAATGCACTTGGAATTGTTTGATGGATGTTTACTCCATCAAAATGTTTAAAGCTTCCAATTAAGATTATAGAATGATCATGAGTTGGAAGTCCTAAAAAACTAAGTAGATTAGAAGAGATTCATTGAATTCAAATTCTCATAAGAAGAATTTGAGTAAAAGGTAATATATAGTTCAATTGAGCTTTTGGGCTTTAAGATAAATATCATCCACACATCACTATTGGATATAAAGTATCGTGGTATGGGACACTATACTTTATATTCACATTAATTATGAATGATGGTATGAGACATCAGGCCTTGAGATGGTAGGTATCTTTTAGACTTAGGCTCATGACTTGAAGTTGAACATCCCAATGGGAATTGAAACTTCATAGATAAACATGAAGTATATGATGGTAAAAAATATGAACGAAGAACACTTCAATTACCAGTTAACTAGAAAGTTTAAAGACCATACTTTCTAAAACCTGTTGGAGTTAGATGTCTGTGGAAGCATGCGAACAACACAAGGAAGAAGAAGAAGCTTGGAGCACCACACACAATACTGAATGTATTACCACTAGAATGTACAAAGATAAGTATCCCATTAGGGCAATAGGCACATATACAAGCTGGGGGAAAAAAACCTCCTAAAGAGGGAAAAAAGTACCTCGGCAATCCTAGAGTGTTCACACACATCACTACCTAAATATATCAACAAATCCCCCCTAGGAGTGATGCAGTGAACAAGGAGCTTGCACTCATGTATAAGGAAGTGCCAAGCTATGTGGAATCAATCCACAAAAGGAAGTAAGCCCAAAGCTTTGCGGAAAGCTTCAAACTTCTCCTTAGGAAGAGCCTTCATAAAAAGGTGTGCAATGTTCTCTTGCATGGGCACATATACCAAGTTGATCTCCCCAGCAAAGAATGTCATAGAAGGTCGTAGAACCTAGTTTGGAGTTTTAGATTTCCAAAAATTCAATGAACGGAGACTGATGTAGGAGGCAAAGTTACAATTGTTAGGGGAGCACTAGATTGTGCTCTCTGACTACAATAGACAAGATTTTGAAAATACACTTCTGATTACAAGAACACCCACTTAGGGAAAATAATACAAGAAGATGTAGTCGATACAAGATGTCCCATAACCCGGGACCAATAGGTATGGAAAACTAGACTAGAGATGATATAGGAGATCCCACAACCTGGGATCGTAAGTATGAGACAAGATATCTAGATTACAAGAACTCCCTTATGGGAGATGAACTAGATACAAGAAAGAACTCGACAGGATCTCGTAGTACGAGATTACAAGGGGACAAGATAGGATGTCCACGAACTAGACTAGAACAAGGAACAAGACAAGAACTAGAACTAGAACTTGAAGGATACTTACTTGGCGGTCACGACTCGTTGAGCTCCCAAGATTGGTATTGGCAAGACTGATTATGAATGTGGCCAAACCTTCCTTATATAGGTTTTCAAGGGTGGTTCCCAAGGCATGTGAGTTGATGATATCATCGATGATATCAGCAAATCAATTAGGACCTCAGAATATCAAAATTTAGCAAATAGACAATCGATCTTAGGGCTTTGGCATGTTTCGAATGCAATGGAAGCATTGGTTTCTCCTAATTCTAAACCAATCATGAGATATAGGATTCACATGGAATCTAAGGTTCAAGATGGTTTCCTTTTTCCATGACATCACCTCCCCCTCAAGCGACGAGTTCAAACGAGGAGCGCTCATGTTATCTGGTCTCGGCTTCATTGGATTTCTCTTATGGAGTTCTTGAACCTTGATTGGTGCTCTCTGAAGGTTTTCTACAGGTTCCCAAGTACGATCACTGATGTCATACCCTTTCCAATGAATAAGGTATTCCAATCTTCCTTGGGATATTCTAGAATCTAGGACATGCTCGACTTCAAATTCTTCATGATCATCAATCTCGATAGGTGGTGAAGGAATAGGTCTCTCCCTCCTCAATGGAAAAATCTGATCCGGTTCCAACATGGATACATGGAAAACTGGATGTATTCTCATGGTGCTTGGTAGCTTGAGCTTGAAGGTGACTGGATTGATCTTGGCCAAGATGATGAATGACCAAATCTTTGATGATCTAACTTTGCACAAGGCCTTGAAGTTTGCAAATTGTTTCCGAGTAACCATACTTTATCCCCAATTTGATACGATGGATTTCGGACACGATGCTCATCTGCA
The DNA here is from genome assembly GCA_020310875.1 of Ceratopteris richardii. NCBI lineage: Eukaryota > Viridiplantae > Streptophyta > Polypodiopsida > Polypodiales > Pteridaceae > Ceratopteris > Ceratopteris richardii. The sequence goes on along the minus strand of CM035414.1, from coordinate 36,309,306 downwards.
TAGTACTTGTATTGTTCTTGAGCTTTATGGATCTCTTCCTTGAGTTCTTTGTGAATGTCCATCAGGTACTGGGCCTTGTCTCTGGCAGCTGGGTTCTTGACATGATTTGAGAGTTGTACATCCAGTCTTGGATGTTGTCCATAATTTGCAAAGAAGGGAGTTTGCTTAGTAGATGCATGAACACTATTGTTATAGGCAAACTCTGCAAAGGGTAATAGCTCAAACCAATCATTTTAGTGATAGTTTCTAGTGCAACAGAGGTATTGCTCTAGGACTTGATTCACCCGTTCTGTTTGTCCATCAGTTTGTGGATGATTTGCTGTAGATAGTTTAACTTGAACACCAAGGAGCTTGCAAAGACTGTTCCAAAATCTTGATATGAACTGTGGACCTCAATCACTGACAATATCATCAGGCAATCCATGGAGCCTAAAGATGTATCTGAGAAAAAGTCTAGCAGTGGCTACACCTGTGATTGCCTTTGTAGTTGGAATGAAGTGTGCCATCTTTGTAAATCTATCCACAATAACAAGAATGGCATCATACTTATCCGACTTTGGTACATCTGTGATGAAATCCATAGACAATGAAGCCCATGGCCTTTTTGGAATAGGTAAAGGTTGCAAGAGGCCATGAGGTTTATGTCACAGTACCTTAGATATATTGCAAGTGTCACATGTTTGAATATATTCTTTGACTTCCTTCCACATTTGGGGCCACCAAATGTGGAAGGAAGTCATGATATGAGTTCTATTGTTTTATTTACTCCAAAATGTCGTGCTGCAAGGTTGTCATGATCTTGTTGAAGTACTTGGATCCTGGGCTTTCTTGGAGGGACATACAATAGGTTCCTATAGAATTGTAATCCGTCCTTTTCCTGAAATTCATTTACTTCTTGGACTTTTCCTTCTTGAGCTTTCTGCTTAACATTACAAAATAATTCATCTTGTGGTAGATTCTCACGGATCAAATGATTCAAGGCTGGATCTTCATGATGGGTTGAAGAGTAGCTTCTAACTGGAGATGCTCAGGCTTGAGTAATACACTCTCTTGTTGATCAAAGGCCTCTTCACCCTTCTTTGGTGCAAGGTAAGATCTTCTGGACAAGGCATCTGACTGACATTGCTGACGTCCTGGGCGGTATGTGATGACAAAATCGAATCTGGATAGAGAGTTACTCCATCGAGATTGCCTTCTATTGAGGATGTGGGTGTTCATAAAATACCCGGTTCTTGTGATCTATATATACAGTAATTTTATGCGTTGCTCCTTCTAGGTGGTGACGCCAGGTATCAAACGCATTCACTATGGCAAGAAGTTCTTTATCATGAATTTCATAATTAATTTATGGAGGGGAAAATTTCCTTGAATGATATGCAACTGGATGTAGGTGCCCATCATCTCCATATTGGGAAAGAATGGCTCCTAGGGCAAAGTCTGATGCATCTGTCTCTAGGAAGAAGGGCTTACTAGAATCAGGATGAACTAGAATTGGAGCGGTAGTGAATGTTGATTTCAAGGTTCTAAAGGCTTTTTCTGCTTCTTCGGTCCATGAGAATTTGGAGTTCCCTATAAACTTGGTAAGAGGTGTCACTATCTTGGAGTAATCTCTGATGAATATCCTATAGAAGTTGGCAAACCCCAGAAAACATTGTACATCTCAAACACATGAAGGTGGTTGCCAATCAAGGATTGTCTCAATTTTCTTAGGGTCCATAAAAATTCCTTTATCTGATACAATGTACCCTAAAAATTCCACTTCTGTCTTATGGAAAGAGCACTTCTTCAATTTCGCATATAATCCTTTTTCTTTTAGTTTCTCTAGGACTATCTTTACATGATATTCATGATCCTCTAGATTTTTGGAGAATATCAAGATATCCTCAAGGTATATTACAACAAAATCATCTAAATATTCTCGAAAGATATCATTCATCATATGTCGGAAGACAGTTGGAGCATTTGTAAGACCGAATGGCATAACTACATATTCAAAATGGCCATACCTTGTTCGAAATGCTATCTTCCATTCGTCTCCTTCTCTGATTCTAACAAGGTTGTAAGCTCCGCGAAGGTCAATGTTCGTGAAGAATTTTTCTTTTTCACGACATTCCAAGAGCTCTGATATGAGTGGTAGAGGGTATCTGTTTTTTATAGTGACTTTGTTCAATCCACGATAGTCTACACACATCCGAAGAGTCCCATCCTTCTTATTTACAAATAAAATAGGAGCTCTTGCTGGAGACTTCGAGTGTTTGATAAACCCCTTTGCTAGATTCTCATCAATGTTCTTGCGTAGTTCTGTAAGTTCCTCTAGTGATAGTCTGTAGATTGGTCCAAAGGGTGGTTGTGCTCCCTCTTGAAGATCTATGGGGCAATCCTAAGGTCTATGCTCTCGGAGAATATCTGCATTCTGCTTTTCAAAAACATCTTCAAAGCCCTTGTACTGATTGGGTATCTGTACTGGATCATCTTTCTTGGATTCTTGAGCTGGTATGGCATAGATCATATATGTAGGTTCCTTCCTTACTGCATGTATGAAGACCTTGGCTCCGACATAGGTTGGGTTCTTCTGGATATCTCGATGGGTGATTTTATTCTTTTCCCAATTTAACCAGGACATTCCAATGATAACTAGATGTATTGGGCTCGATATCACATTGAAACATATGTGGGATTCATGGTCACCAAGGTGTACTCTTAATGGTATGGTTTCCATGGTTATATTCCCAGATGCTAGTGTCGTCCATCTACTACTTCAGCTACTACTGGTTTCTTCTTCTGAAGTACACGAATTCCATGTTTCTTAACCAATCCTTCATTGATGAAACATGAGGAGGCTCCTGAATCTACTAGGACTGTAAGGGAAAGGGTCTTCTTGGGCATGATTAACTTGACAGGTGCAAGACATGTTTCTATGGGTGTAGCTGGAATTATGAGACCCTTTCTTATATCATGGTCCGGCTGCAAGGTCTCTTTTACAACTAGACTTCCTCGTTTCCCTGCTCTACAAGGGTGGCTGCGACTCTGAAGTTTGTTCTCTTGTTCAGACAATTAATTGCAATATGTCCAGGGTTTCCACAATACAGACATAACTTATTAACTCTCCTTCTCTATTTCTCTTCTAGTGTTAGAGGCTGAAACCTAGTTACATCTATTTGCATAGGTTCAGGCATAGACTCATCTTTAGTAGTGGGTTGGAAAGGTTTCCACTGGCGAGGTCTTCCTTCTATTTGTTTTCCTTGTTTCCTTTCAAAAAGTCGGTTATCACATTGAATAGCTTGCATGATATATTCATTCAATGTTTTAACCTCTGGCATCATGAGCAAAAGGTCCTTCACATCATCTCTTAAACCCCATCTAAATTGTCTTATGAAATAATCTTCATGCCAAGTGACATCAAATATCAACTGCCTAAATTCAAATGCATAGGTAGAGACAGGGCGGTTACCTTGACGTAACTTCTGAAGTTTTGTTTCTGCTACTCGACTTGTATCTGCATCTCCAAATGTGGTGGAGAGTTCTCGAAGAAACCCCTCATAGTCCTGAAGTACTGCCATGTTCTTCTCCAAGATTGGGGCAAACCATGATAATGCTTGGTCACAAAGCAAGGTTCCAATAAACCCGACCTTGGATGCCTCTTCAAGGTATCTATCAGGTTGCATACGGATGTACAATTTAACTTGTTGGAGAAATCCACGAAACTTTGTGTGATCCCCATCGAACTTTTCTAGCATGCAAATCTTGGGTTCCTTCATAAATGATGTACTAGGTCATTGATTCACTTGAATACCCCCTTGATTTGCTTGAAGACTCTCGATTCGTTCTTGTAATTCTTGGAGGAGTGCATCTACATGCACTGGATGTCCCATCTCAACTTGTGTCTGTCGATAGGTCACCGAAAGTACAAAATACAGAGCAGTAGTGTTGCAGGTGAAGGTGAAATTGATAGTAGATGCTTGTTTTGTGTATATCGTGAGCTACGCATCTCCGATTGAGGTGTTATTTATCTCGTTACATAGCCAAGAATGAGATCTTGAAGTTTGCTAAAGATGAAAGGTTCAAATTCAAAGGTTATCACCTTTGGAACAGTAAAACACAGAGCAACATATTTTTCATCAAAAGAACCCTAGTTGCTTTTGGAGTTTCATTTTGGTTTGGAACTTCTTTGAGAGTGATTTTTTGGTGTGAAAACTCTTATTTTCAAATCTTGAAGGAATTATCCATGTATGATCACTGTGGTAGCTCCTCCATATGAGAGTAGAGCATGATTTTATCACGTGTTTGACATGTGAGATGACATTGTGGTATACTCTTTATTGAGGTTTATGTCATCATAAGTTTGATCATGGATGTAGAGTGGCATTGTGGTCTATATCTTGCTTATGCCACTTGTTATGGATTTAATTTTTGATTGCACATCATTTTATGAGAGTTGACATTGGATCTTAGTTGGTACTTATATTTTTGTTTTCTTTGCAGGTCCATGATCCAAATTGGAGCCTCAATTGCATACTTATTTGTCCCCTTGATTGACTATTAGGTCATTGATTTGATATCTATGTGCCAGTATGATTCTTGGCATATCACATGGTTATTTGGTTCAGAGTCCATTTTACAGATGAGATGCTGTCGAAATTTCGAAAGCTTTTATGCTAGAAGAGAGCTCTAGTGGATTTTGAAGCTTGTGTGATAGCTTTGGATCCATGCTTATCTCCATTCACTTGGACTTGGTCACAGGTTATCTGTGAGAGGTCGGACTATCTTGCAGGATTTATTCTTGAGTGGGATGTGTATCACCATTGTATTGGCATGTATTGCTATCTGATTTTGGCATGTGTATTTGCCATTATCTTTGATTAGATCAGTGATAGGTGGTGATAGATTACTCATTGTTCTTTTGCTATTGGTTATCTTGTTTGATTGCTCAGTTTAGATGGGATACTCTGTTGAATTTTCCCAGGATTCTTTCATATCTACCTAGTCACTTTGGAGACTTGGTGAGCAGGCTTATGCTCATGGTTTTATATGAACATGCTAGATGCATGGTTATGTGACAGGTGGTTCACATGGTTTTTCTTTAGTGAGACACATGTGATGTGAGTTATGCATATGGATATGCAAGTGTGATCCTATTGAGGATAGAGTATTATTTCTAGTCTCTTGTTATATTTACAATCTCTTTGATTGCCAACATGATATCTTCTCGGTTTTGATGGCACTGACTTTCTGAGATGGAAAGATCAGATGTGGCATACATTGATTCATGTAGGGTTACACATGTATGTGAAGAGAGATGCACAGGGGCCTCGTGACATGCCCGACCATGTATGGATGGATATGGATGCATTGGCCAGGTCCACTATCCAGTTACAGCTTGTGGATTCTATATACGAATCTGTTATGTATGAGGAGACGAGTAGTGGCATAATCAACTACCATAGACTCACCTGAAACCACTACCTGATTTGCATCACGTGCATACTTCTAACATCATCGACGCATCCACCTGAAACAACATCGTTGAATATGGCCCTCATGGCCAGAGTGCCAACATCGAATTCGTTGGTGTGATCTATGTCTCACATGAGTCAATGTACTCGCATACATATCATGTAGTCTGGTGTCAATGTTGTGTAGTTAACTCATATGGAGCATGATGATACACTTGGTGTGGTAGAGCAGGATAGCTTTGATGATACACAATGTATGTCAGAGCATACTAGCTCTCAGGATGCACAACTAGACACATCCTTTGTTGAGAGGATGATTGATTTAGATGTTGATGAGTCAACAATCATGCAGTCATTCTTGGATTCGTTCATGCCAGATGTTGAGATAAATATGTGAGGACGTGTTAGTGTTGATGATGGAGCTTTGGATGCTTTGGATATAGGCATGGCTGACATACTCAGGTTAGCTAGGATAGCACAGGTTTCGTCAGCATTCGGGAGTCTGATGTACAAGTTCTTATGCCCGAGACCAGATATTGAAGTTGTAGTGATCCCCCCTTGGGATAAAACAATCCAAGTAGCCGGGTACCACTCAAGTAGCGAAGGACGTGCTTAATTTCCTGCCAATGCTTGACATCTGGGCAATGCATAAACCTGCTGATCTGTGAGGAAACAAACTAAATATCTGGTTGCATAATGCATAAGTAAATCAAGCATCCAATAACGTGCTGATAGAGAACAACATCAAATGCATCTCAAACATCATGAAGACTCAATCATAAACTTGTCTTCATAGGAGTGGCAATAGGCTTACAGTCTTCAAGGCCAAAATGCTACAATAATGTGTCAATCAATTTCGTTTGACACAAAGCCATTCCACCATTAACTTGCATAAACTAAATGCCCAAATAATAATGAAAATGCCCCAAATCAGACATCTCAAATGAGGCATGCAAATTAGCCTTAAAATCAGCAACATGCTTATCAATAGGACCAGTGAGCAGCATGTCATCAACATAGACAACAATGATCAGAAGCACATCATTAGCATGCTTAACATATAAGGTGCTTTCAGTTCGACTGTTCTCAAAACCATGTGTAATCAGATAGACATGTATCTTTTCATATCAAACACGTGGTGCGTGCTTTAAACCATATAATGTCTTCTTTAACCTGCACACCTGGTTTTCATGCCCTTTCTGCACAAAGCCACGGGGCTGAAAAACATACACTTCTTCATGCAAGTCACCATTCAGAAATGCTGTTTTAATGTCCAACTGATGTACATTCCAACCATGATGGGCTGTAAGTGCACAGATGCTATGAATAGTAGTCATATGGCATGTAGGTGCAAAGGTCTCATCAAAATCAATGCCTCTTTCCTACGCATAACCCTTTGCAACAAGCCTAGCCTTATACCTATCAACTATTCCATCAGTCTTACGCTTCAGCTTGTAAACCCACTTAGTGCCAATAGACTTCTTGCCAAGAGGCAAGTCATATAAATACCAGGTACCATTTTTCATGATAGCATCATATTCAGATTGCATTGAAGCCATCCAGTGTTCAGAATGTTGTGCTTCATCAAACAAACAGGCTCAGTCTCATCATAGAGGCTAGATGCAGCCATAGTATAGCAATCTGATGCAAAGGAGGCACTATGAGAGCTTGAACGAGTATGATATGATAGAGGTGCATCTAATTTGCTATTAAACAAAGTCTACACCAACCATTTTGGCATACTTTTTGCTTGCTCAATATCAGCTCTCTCATCAACAAGTGCATCATGTAAATCTACATAAAAAATGGCACGATCTTCATCATCACATGAAACCTGCAAAGACGAAGAAGTTGCCTCATTAGGACTAGCACTAGATTTTCCACCTGTAAAAAGAGGCAGCAAAGTATCATACATGCCTTTGGAGCTAACAAATATCTCCTTAGTACATGAAAGCTATGGCTGAATAGCTTCCTCCACAAAAACAACATCACGACTAACCAACAAAAATACATTTTACTGCTTTATCATCCAATCTTCTACGCTCATATGGAGTGATAGACTGCAGGGCTTTATTGGGACACCTATTAAGTACATATGTTGCACACATAATAGCCTCAAGCCAAAAACTATGTGGTAAAGCAAGACTCTTGATCATACACCTCGCCATCTGCATGAGTGACCTGTTCTTCCATTCAGCAACTCCATTTTGTTGAGCTGTAAATTGCACTGTACATTGATGTTTTATCCCACATTCAACCAAAAATGCATTAAAGTCAGAAGACATATATTCCCCCCCTCGATTAGAACAGAGGGTACCCATTTTACATACTGACATATTTTTAGCCAAAACCAAAAACTGTTTGAAGCACATAAACACTTCGGACTTTGCTTTCAATGGATATACCCATGCATGCCTCGAAAAATCATAAATGAAAGTCACAAAGTAAAGATAATTTCCAAAAGAGGGAGTCTGCATAGGACCACAAACATCACTATGAACAAGCTGTAATTTCTATGTAGCTCGAACTGAACCATCTTTTGGAAATGAGGAATGCTGCATTTTGCCTAAAATATAGCCTTCACATACATGTTTACTGGGTGCCTCAAGTTTGGGCAGAGGACACCATTTCAAATTTTTGCAGGCATAGCAAACTAGTAAAATTTAGATGACCAAAGCGTGCATGCCAAAGCTTTGCATCTGACACAACTTGAGAATCATGTACTACACATGCTAAATCATTCACATATTTTCATAATCTATGAGCTTATACAACACACGAGATAAAATGCCAGAAGCAATAATCACATCACCATTTGCCAGATCATGAACTGTACATCTATCATCAATAAATTTCACAACCAAGCCAATCTTGGTTAAAGCCAAAGCTGTTAACAGATTCTTCTTGATCCTTGGCACAAATAAAGCATCTGACAAAGTGAAAGAACTACCATCAACAGTAGTCAAAATGATCTTACCAACTCCCATGACAGGATAAGAGGAGTTGTTGGTGCATGTGACAGGATTCCTTGTAGGGGCATGATAGGCTCCTAAGTCCAAGGAAAAGATGATTGTGGAAGCCTTTATTTTGCTTAACCCCTCGCAATCGGTATACTTGGATTACCTAGAGCCCACAATTATCTCACAATGGGTTCTTCTTATGGCTATGCACTAGCTCATATGTTTCCGCTCACATTCCCTTCCCTTTTTCACATACGCCTGCTCATGCACTTTCTTTTACCCTCTCACCCTAGTTCCTAACTTCCCTTCACTCCTTCTCGCTTCCTACTTATTCTTCAATCGTTCTCACACTCTCTTCCCGTATAGACACAAATGCACTCTCAAATCACTAGCACACACCTCTGCACATACATGAATAGTGTAGTGCACACTTTCCCATACTCATCAACGAATCACCCTCTCAAGTTCACAAGTTCAAAGTGCTTCCATACACACTCATTCACATGACCACTCCTATTTTACATACATGAGTACTCCTTCGCTCCTAGTCAAACACATTAGGGTGTTATCCCCCTAGGACGCCAAAGGACTACCTCAAAACATGCCGGGGGCAATGATAATAATGAGATAGATCTGCAATGCAAGAATATCATTCCCCTACCTTACATAGTGTGAGATCCATGCAATACCAAGAATAAGGTACGCAAGTAACATAAATCCTTAAAATGACTTGAATAGTGCCATCCGTGGGTATGTACGCATTTTGCTTATCGATGTAGGCTAGTAGCCCTATCAGAGGAACATGCCTTTTAACATCCAATGGAGGCCTTTAACTTGAAGGAGACATTTATGACAACTAATAGCCTATAGTGTTCCTTGTGTATCCTCTGCACCTTCCCGCAAACTTGAGGGTGAAATGGTGGAGATAGAATCTCCATGACAACACCGGCAAGCAAAAAAATTATCACACAACAGTAACCCCTTAGCTAACAAGCCTACCTATCTTCAAAGCTATGTCCATGATTTTTATTGAAATGCACATTATCCCCACAAATCAAGTTTTTTGCATAGAACTCTTCTATCCCCGTTGCACGCCTTCTGAAAGGATTTCAGGGCACAAAACTTTTTACTTGAATGCTTCAGGAATCCCTAAGTCGGTAAGCTCTACAGCCAAGTATGTTAGTTTACCCTGAATAAAAACAGTGCCTGCTATATATATACAAAAGATCGGAGAACAAACTCATCATATTTTTAATTTTATTTTTTTTGTTTTGTTTTTTTTTTTTTTATAAAAGACGACATTGAAGGCATCAAATATTAATCATCAATCCTCAAATACATCTATTCAACATAAATGGTTTTACACGCAATTTGGGTCTCAGAGAAGTTACCCGCAACGCAACAGGCTGTGCAAATTAGATTGGAATGCGGCTGTTAGATGTGCCAAAACTCCTGTTGAAAACTCCACAGTCAGATTTCAATAGGTTCCCTTTGCTTGGATTTCCACCATATTCTAAGCTTCTCTGCATTCCACTTCCGAATCTCTCTCGGGTTGGTGTACCACCAATGCATATACTTCCCTCCAAGAAGACTGCCTGCTCCTATTATGAAACTATAGAGTTCAGCTGCCCCGTCAGTCTCTGGACCCGACCCTCTCTTCTTCTCAAGACTTCACACAGCCTGGTTCTCCTTTATTATGTGAATCAACAACTTCCTATGGTCCTGTCAGTCCTCGGTGCAATATGCATCATCAACCACAACCTTCGATGACTGATCACCAATTCTCCCTTTCAGTCCCCTCGATTTCCCTGTGTATCCAGAAACGAGCAGAGTCGGACGCTATTGCTACTCTTCCTCCTCCACTTCATCCCTGGGATGTTGCCTCTCGTACATCCACGCTACCATAGTTCTTTATGCCAGGTTGATGTGTGTCGCACTCAAGCTCCCCCTCTTCTATTGTAGAGCAGAAGTAACTTGCTCTGGTCGAGGCAAGATCGCTCCCAATGACTTCGGATTTCTCCGAGACGATGGAGTCTGATTCTCCCTCCAAAATGAGCTCCGCTCCAGAATCTCCTTCTTCGCACCAGTTGTCGATGGTCCCGTCGACTGCTGCAGAGGAAGAGAAAAAGTGCAGAATGTATTGCAAGGCAGTTCCCCTTCTCCACTCTCGGTGTCAGAGCTTCCTTCAAGTCGACCTCCACCCCTCTTAATTCGTGATCTGTGCAGCACTTCTCCCTCGACCCCACGCCTGATATCCATACAAAAAATGCTGACTGCCTTCGATGATCTCCCATTTGAACTCCCCCTTATGGAGATCTTCAGTCGTCCGGTACCTCCCCCCTTCCACCTTTCGTAACAAAAAAAAACACCCGCTCCTCCCTGCCCCCTCGTGTGCATTTAGGGGGCATAACAACCGGCCATTCCTTCTCTCTGCCATACATCTGACAAGGCTGGGCAGACCACCATCTCTCTCCCAAAAAATGTGCATTCACACTGCTTAAAAAAATCACATGGCAACGGATCCTCAGCATTATGTATGTAGCCTGCTATAATGGCTCCCCATGTCATCTCATCTCGACATGTGCACATGTCAAAAATGCTGCATGCCTCCTGAAGGCATTGACACTTGGTATACATGCTAATGAGAAGATTTGCAATGGACGCATCAGACTCCATACCATATTTCAGTATTTGATGATGCATGATCCTACCTTGAATTATATTTTTTATGCCCCCGCATGCTTCAACGATACAAAGAAGGATTGGAGTGTTAAAAACAATACCTTCTTGCAACATCTCTTTGAAAGTATTAAGCGATAGTTGATCAAGCCCACATAGGGCATACCCTGTTACCATTGTTGTCCATAGTATAGCATCCCTAAAAATTGCATTCTGGAATAATCTCTGAGCGTCTTCTATAGTTCTACTTCTTGAATACATGTCAATAAGGGAGCCAACTATAACAATGTCTCTATCAAGCCCTTCTTCAACGACTGGACTGTGTATAATTTGCCCTTCAATAGCTGCTTCTTTTTTGGCACATGCCCTAATAATGCTCGAGTAAATAATCTCATTGGAGGCCACACCTTCATTCTGCATCTTAAAAATTAATTGAAGTGTTATGAACCCATCCTCATGTTGAGCATGGCCTGCAATGAGAGCACCCCATGATACAACATTTCGTGTTAGAAGTTCATGAAACAACTTTCGAGCTTCTATAAGAGCCCTTCATTTTGCATACATGTCTACCAATGCTGTGCCTATCACCATATTGTTTTCAAACAATCCATTTGCTTGCTCAATGATACCCCTGTTTTCCTTTACCAATACCTCCACATGCTTCTCATCAATCATCAAATCCACTCTTCAGGCACCTGAAATCAAGCGTATTTTCCTGCCAAATAGAACCACATTAGTGCATTAAAACCAACCATTTTCTGAGCTAACATACTCCCCTCTTCTTAATTGCGAAGTCGTCCTCGATGAGCCACTATTGCTGAAATAAAATCCAAACAACCATGAACATGTCAATTTTCAATTGGTTCACATACCTTTTCATCGAGCCGTCACTTCCACTGAAACTGCACTCATTGAAGTTGTTAGTGCTCAAAAAAATCACTCATGAATACATACAAATCAACCACTTCCAAAATGATCCAAGAACATGCACATATATGCAATTCCATTTCAGCCATGCATCAATTTGCTCATACATTCCATTATGAAAAATGGTCTCAACCAAAATAACACATGCATACCTTTCCATGTTTTACACATGCAACTACCATTGCGGAAACAGAAAGAAAATACCGAAATAAACAACAACAACAACTGAAATGAATCCAACAGGACATGCAAAAATACCCAAAATGCATACCCCATTATTGCACCTACTATTCGCTATGTACACATAGTCCATGACCACACACTCCTAAAGAATCCCCATCGTTGTCCTACAAAAGCCGTCGAGATTTGAGTGCAAGTGAAGACCTACATAAAAAAAACCTAGAGTGTCCCACATACTAGAAAAACCCTCAGATAGAGCACACAAGTTATAAAGCAAGACCGTTGCATTACCTCGCTAAAGCCTCATCCATAAGTACATATAGAGTCTCTGTGCCTTCAAGAATGTTGATTCAAAGTGAGCTGATCTGTCGCAAGCCAACACATACCAATCACACAAGAAAATAACGTTCCCTTCCAGGCGATCATCGCCCTCTCCTCTCTCTCTCTCCCCCTCAGGAGTGGGGAATAACTCCATATGGAAAAAAAATTTTATTTATTTTCACACGTTGGCCTACATTGTCACTGGATGCGATTCGTGGACCTGACCACCCGATCAAGTTGATTCCACCCATCTACCAATGCAATGCAGCGCACAACACACAAACACACAATGATAACACATAACATATATTAGCTAGCCCATAACGAAGCTAGATGCGGCTCATGGTCGTGACTACCCAGCCACGATGGCTCCACCTACCTACCAACCCGTTATGGCGCGTAGCTAAGACACAAACATATACCTTCCAAGCCTATGGCGAAACTAGCTGCGGCTCGTGGTCCTAACCACCCGGCTAGGATAAATCCACCCACCTACTAGCCCACCATAGCGCATTGGTACGATCACAACAACACAATATTTTTTCTTTCTTTTCTTTTTCTTCGTTTTTTTTTTCATAGTTAATTAGTTCACCCAAGTCCTGAGAATTAGGGAGAGGAAGAAAGGGATTTTCCCACACATGCATGCAAACATATACACACTAGCCTTTGACAGATCAACCACCTCTTCACTCCATTCTCTCAATTACAGACACTACATATGTATTCATCGATTTGACTTTTCACTAGGTAACATCAGCCAGCTATGCCTTAGTCCCTCGTATACCTATCCCTAGGTGTCCTAGAATGTGAGTCTCCGGGATGTCTCATGTAGTCTCACATCGTACTCGCATCCCGACAACTTCCCTAGGGCGAGTCAAGCTCAACTTCAGGAGCTCCGTCATCACTCCCTATCGTTAGCACATCTGCCCAAGCCCACGTGATATCGTTTTCCTCGTTAGGCATTTCCCTCGAAGGATCGAAATAGTCATATCGATCTCCCGCCCATCCTACATGTCGAGTTAGGTATTCCTCAAAACACTCAATGTAAAATGCAACACCCAAACCCTGGTTTATAAAGCATACCAGCCAATGCGCTTCCTCAACATCGTATTCCGTCTCAAAGTCGTCGACATCTATGTCCATGCGGGCGAATGTTTGGTCCGAGAAATATATCCTTAGCTCGTACAAGTAGAGTTGCGTTATTTGATCTGCCATTTTGTTACTTAGCTCCTAACAGTCTCTGTATAACACAAAAATATTAGAAGTCCAAAATTCTTGAGTTAGCACAGGATAATATTTATGACAACAAAAATCATAACTAACATATGCGCATATATATAAATATATATAACTATACATGTATGTACAAGGAGTCTACTACGTCCTTCTGTTGGATCTCATCTGGCTTCTCCCGTCTTAATATCACTTGAAATATGGTTTAACTCGAAGCGCGTTAACCTTCACGGGAGCATATTCTTCTCCTAAATCTTGAATTTGCATGGAACCATTGGAATTGAGTTCCACCACCTTAAACGGTCCTGCCCATCTTGTCTGTAACTTCCCCGGGAATTTATAATATTTACTATCATAGACTAGCACCAAATCCCCTTCTTGAATCACATAGGTCTTGAGATTCTTATCATGCCTCTCTTTACGTCTCTTCTGAATAGCTTCCAAACTTTGCTGTGCAATGAGTCTCTTTTCTTCTAGCTTGACCAGTTGTATGTACCTTTCCTTCAATGAATCTTCCTCGACCAACCTAGCCTCGATGGCCACTCTTAGTGTCGGAACTTCTTTTTCAATGGAAAAGATGGCTTCCTCGCCATATACTAGGGAAAACGGAGTGCTCTTAGTCGTCACTCGATAGGATGTTCGATATGCCCACAAAGCTTCCAAAAGTCTCTCATCCCAGTCTCTCCTATGCACAGCTACTGTCTTTGTCAGAATCTGTTCCAGCACCTTGTTGGTGACCTCCACTTGTCCATTTGCCCTCGGGTAATATGGAGTGCTTTTTCTATGTTTGATCTTATATAATTCCATTAATTCTTCGATCAGTTCGTTGACAAAATGGGTTCCTCTATCACTTACTATTTCCAACGGGCATCCGAATCGAGTGATAATTTGTTCGTACAAAAATTTAGCTACATCTACAGCTCGGTCAGTCTTCAGAGCTTTGGCTTCTACCCACTTGGTAACATAGTCAGTACAGACCAAGATATACCTATTGGATCTTCGTCGTCAGGGAGGATCAATAGGCCCCACAAAATCAATTCCCCACTTCTCAAAGGGCTTAAGAGCGAGCACCGGCGTGAGAGGAGCAGCATGTGCTAATGTGGGTTTGCCCATTCCTTGGCATTTGTCGCATTTCTTACAGTATGTGTGCGAGTCTTTGAACAACGTTGGCCACCAATACCCAGCCAATAAAATCTTTCTTGCCGTCAATTCACCAGCAAAATGCCCACCGCAAGGTTCATCATGCAAAGCCCTCAACACTAGGTTTGCTTCTTCTTCCTCGAGACACCTCTGATAAATGCTCTCATGAACAAAATATCGATAGAGTTGCCCCCCAATGATGCTATGGTGCTTCGCCAATGCTAACAGTTTTTGCTTCTCTCTCTTGCTTGCTCCTGGCGGATATTTAGTAGTGCACAAGAAATTCACCAAGTCGGTATACCAAGGTACTTTAGCTTCAACCTGGAATAGATGCCCATCAGGAGCATCATCGGGCACACCAGAGATTGGCTCCTCATTAACAATTCGAGATAAATGGTCAGCCAATATGTGTGCTTTGCCTGGTCTGGTTACCACTGTGAACTGAAATTCTTGGAGAAGTAGCATCCACCTCATCAGTCGCCCTGATAGCTCGGGTTTATTAATGATATTCTTAAGGGCTTCATGATCCACATAAAACATGAAATGTTTTCCCATCAAGTAATGCCGATACTTGTTCACCGCAAAGATCATCGAGAGGCATTCCTTCTCTGTAGTCGTGTAGTTCCTCTCAGTGCTATTCAAATTGCGACTTGCATAATAAATAGGGTGGTCCAACTTCTTTTCATCGGCTTGGCATAGTACTGCTCCAACTGCAGTATGAGAAGTGTCGGTATGCACATGGAATCCTTTCGTCCAATCGGGTGCTACCAAGATTGGTGCATTTATCAATCTCTCCTTGATCGTGTCGAATGCATCTTGACACTCTTCAATCCATTGGTATTGTTGGTCCTTCCTCAAAAGATTCGTCAGTGGTGCCGCTATGGATGCAAAATTTAATATAAATCGTCGATAATAATTCGCATGGCCCAAGAATCCTCTGAGTTGCCGCAAGTTTTGAGGCGGTGAAAGTTGTCCAATTTTTTCTACTTTATCCTCGTCGACCGCGATCCCTTTTTCAAAAATAACATGTCCCAAAAGCAATCCTCTTTGCACTCCGAATGTACACTTTTCAGGATTTAATGCGATGCCTTTTTCAATGCTTCTTCTTAAAATAGCTTCGATCCTCTCCATCATGTTTTCATCGTCGCCTCTGATTGCAAAGTCATCGAGAAATATCTCCATCCAATCCTGCAAATAGTGTTGATATGCAGCTATCATTGCCCTCTGGAATGTGGCCGGTGCATTGCATAATCCAAATGGCATCACACGATATGCATATGTACCCCATTCTGTCGTGAAAGTAGTTTTTGATTGATCCTCTTCATGGATTTGGATCTGGTTGTATCCACTGAAACCATCCAAAAATGAGTACAATTTATGGCCAGCCACTCTGTCCAAGATTTGATCAGTAAAGGGCAAGGGGAAATGATCCTTCTTCGTGCGCTCGTTCAACTTTCGATAATCTATGCAAATACGGATTTTCTTATTTTTCTTTGGAACCACTACAATTGGTGATACCCACTCGCTGGATGCTATGGGATATATAAATCCTGCCTCCAATAACTTAGTCAATTCCAGCTTGATCAATTCCGAGTAGACTGGATTTGTCCGCCTAAGTCGTTGAAATATTGGTCGTGTGCCTTCTTCCAAGTCTATATAATGTTGGCAGATTCGGGGATCAATTCCTCTCAAATCACTGTATGACCATGCAAAGGCCTTGCCGAAATTTTTGAGTGTCAACTTAATACAATCTCGTACTTCATCTGGTAGCTCTGACCCCACGCTCAAGAACTTTTCTGGAAAAACTTCCCATTTTTCCAACTGAGCTTCTCGCGAATATTCCTTATTCCTTGATGACACTGTGATTGGAACGTGCTCTCCGATCACGCGTGCATGGTTAGCCAGTAAATCATTATTTTGTTCTTTTTCAACCGCACCCAATTTCTTAAGCTCAGCTTTTGCAATGGCTTCCGACACTTTAGTTTTACTCTTCGCTTCTTTTTCCGATTCTCGACTTCTCTCTAGAATCTCTGCTTCTAGCATTCTAACTCTTTCTCTCAACTATTGCACTTCCATTGCCGGAGCTAACTCCAGCTTCAACTCATCTTTTGAAGTTCCCTTCTCCAGGGATTGGGTAGCTTTATTTTCCTTTGCGTCTATACTCAACATGTAGCAGTCAAATTCACTTGTATGTGTCAACCATCCTAGCAACTCCTGATCGGAATCGTCGTTATAGAGCAATGGATTTTGATACTCTCCCATCTTCGTGTCTTGATTCTTAAAGAGCTGCAAGTTGAACCCGTCTTGAAGTAGATTCTTGTAGGTGTCCGTGTTCAAGTAAAACCTAGCTCGTGCAATCTCGTGCCTTGCTTTCTCCTTATCTTTCTTTTCCATCTCATCGACTATTATTGTTTTCTTCTTGTTGCTCGAGGGTGGGGATACTTGCAACTAAATCCGATCAGACTTTGGCCCTATTGAAATAAAACCTGTGTGCCAGTCATGCACACATTCGGCTTGCACCAGCCATGGCCGTCCAAGTAGGATCGAGAAGGTAGCCTCTGAGGTCCTTGGTCTTACTATCAGATAATCAACTTTAAACTCTAAACCGCCCACAACTGTGCTTACATTCTTCAAAAGACCCGCAGGCTTCACTTGTGTTTGATCCGCCATTCTCAAAGACATCGGCGTTTCTTCCATGTCGTTGAGGCCCAAAGCTTTCATCATGAACTCAGTCATTAAGTTGACTGCGGCTCCACTATCTAACTGAGCACCAGGGACTGCATACCCTTTAATCTCGACCGTCACAGCTGGAGCATTTGAATCAATTTGCGTCGTAATACTTTGAATGATCCCTTGGACATCTTTATCTTTTCTATTTTTATCTCGAGCTTTCCTCGGCTTCTTAATATATTCGTTATAGAATTGTTTCCTATAAGCAGGTGAACATTTTAGCAATGTGCCAATATCCAGCGTGACTTCTGTGTCAGCAAGCAACTTTACAATATCTACTTCTTCCGAACTTTGTCTTTCCTTTCTACTCTTAGGAGCTTTCAATCTTTCAGGGAATGGTGCTATGCTTGGCACAAACTCCTTGGTCACTGGTGGAAGAATCTCAATCTCTTCCCCATCCTCAAGCTCCTGCTGCTCAGCAAATCCCCCAACTTGGTTTTCTACCTCTTCACGCTCAACGATCTTCTCTTGACTCCCTTCTTCACCTTTGCCTCCTGGATTCTTCTTCGAATACTCTTGAGTCCTTGTGACTACTACCACAGTTGGATCTTTACTTGGTTTCTTGGCTTCGTAAGCATCCACAAAGTGCATTGACGAGCTAGAGCCTTCTTGAGGGTTCGGTGTTTTGAACACTACTCCTATTGTAGGAACGTGCTCTTGAGCTCTCAATGTGGAATGCATCTGAGTATCAACAAAATTCGAGGACACTACTGGTCCTTTTTCTTTGTCGGCGGCAGCTCTTCGTTTTGGACAATCTTCATCAAAGTGGCCCTCTCCACTACAGTACCTACATAGTGGGGTATAATCAATTGGTTTCTTTTCGTTTGGACATCTAGATTGAGTATGGCCAAAGCCATGGCATCTCCAACATTGGATTGGACCATCTCTCCTTTGATCACGTGCGACTACTCTTGGATAGTCTCCTCCTTGACCCTGAGCACCATATCCATAAGTCGGTCTGTTTTCCCAACGAGATGTAGGTGGGACACTTTGAGCGGGCAATCCCATGTAAGGTCTTTCTCTTGTATCTCCCGATTTCATGGTCCTCTCTTCATAGGCCCTCTTGTTATAACATCGGTCCTCCGTGTGATTTGTTCTTCCGCAAAAAGTGCAACGCATCCTAGGTGGTGATCTATCTGTGAATACTCTCGAGACTGTAGGGCATTTTGAAGCCAAATGGCCGTAACCATGACACTTTCCGCACCATGTGTTCGATCTAAACACTTGATTCGGGTTTGTAGTTACTTCTGGTTTTACTGTGTATGTCTCCTGAGCCATTGTGGCAGCTTTTATAGCTTGCGTGACCAATTCCAATATTCGTTCTTCAGTTAGCGCAGGCTTTACCTCGCCTGGCGTGCTAGTGGCAACTACAAAAGCTGGAGTCGTCAATGCAGGACTTCCTTGACCAGGATCTTTCATCGGTATATTTCCTGGGCCTCCCATTGGCTCGTATAAGAGTTCCATCTTCCTTTGTTGGCATAATTGTACTTCCTCCCAAAGCCTCGCTTGTTCCTTAGCATCCATTAAAGTTGCAGGTCTTGTCAGGCTGATATGCTGCTGTGCCGTGGGATCTCTCAATCCCGAAATGAATCTTTGTTTCAATGTCTCATCGTTCGGGGCATTTGTGCCCATCTTTCTTACCAACGTTTCCATTCTCTGAATGTAGTTATCGATGCTCTCATTGACTCCCTGTCGCAAATAATCCATCTGTTGGGCCAATCTATCTTGGAAGCCTTGCCGTCGAAACTTTGCCAAGAAGGCTTCCTTGAGCATCTGATACGTTCCACACTCTTGTGGTGTCAAATTCCCATACCAATTGGCTGCCTCATCACGGAGAATAGCCGGAAAAATTCTCAACCTTTGATCCTGGTCAACTACATCATTGGCCTCACAGGTAACCTCAAACAACTGGATAAAACTATCCGGATCTTCGTCCCAAGTACCTGAGAACTTGGTGAAATCCCCCAAGTGAACCGAAATCCGCTGAGCCATTTCGAACAGAGGTGTGATGTCAATATCACTTCGATCCAAGAAATTCAATGCTCGTGGCCTCAGGATCCCTCATTCAAACTTCCGCACTTGATTCGCAACTCTCCTACGGAGTACACGTTTTTGGCTGATCCCTTCGAACCAATCGAGGTCCACTCACCTGGCAGTTCCCACCTTCTCCTTTCTCTTTCAAGGGCTCTCCTCTGAGCGCGTTCCTCTCTTTGAGTTTGTGTTGCTCCTGACGATGAGCTCCCCTCGCTCATGTACTAGATCTTGGGGTCCGCAAGCTCGGCCAACCTGTGGCGCTAGGCGAACCTATGGCACTCTCTTATAGAGACGTACCAAGCTAAATTCCCGGCAAACGCACCAAAATGATAGGCTCCTAAGTCCAAGGAAAAGATGATTGTGGAAGCCTTTATTTTGCTTAACCCCTCGCAATCGGTATACTTGGATTACCTAGAGCCCACAATTATCTCACAATGGGTTCTTCTTATGGCTATGCACTAGCTCATATGTTTCCGCTCACATTCCCTTCCCTTTTTCACATACGCCTGCTCATGCACTTTCTTTTACCCTCTCACCCTAGTTCCTAACTTCCCTTCACTCCTTCTCGCTTCCTACTTATTCTTCAATCGTTCTCACTCTTCCCGTATAGACACAAATGCACTCTCAAATCACTAGCACACACCTCTGCACATACATGAATAGTGTAGTGCACACTTTCCCATACTCATCAACGAATCACCCTCTCAAGTTCACAAGTTCAAAGTGCTTCCATACACACTCATTCACATGACCACTCCTATTTTACATACATGAGTACTCCTTCGCTCCTAGTCAAACACATTAGGGTGTTATCCCCCTAGGACGCCAAAGGACTACCTCAAAACATGCCGGGGGCAATGATAATAATGAGATAGATATGCAATGCAAGAATATCATTCCCCTATCTTACATAGTGTGAGATCCATGCAATACCAAGAATAAGGTACGCAAGTAACATAAATCCTTAAAATGACTTGAATAGTGCCATCCGTGGGTATGTACGCCTTTTGCTTATCGATGTAGGCTAGTAGCCCTATCAGAGGAAAATGCCTTTTAACATCCAATGGAGGCCTTTAACTTGAAGGAGACATTTATGACAACTAATAGCCTATAGTGTTCCTTGTGTATCCTCTGCACCTTCCCGCAAACTTGAGGGTGAAATGGTGGAGATAGAATCTCCATGACAACACCGGCAAGCAAAAAAATTATCACACAACAGTAACCCCTTAGCTAACAAGCCTACCTATCTTCAAAGCTATGTCCATGATTTTTATTGAAATGCACATTATCCCCACAAATCAAGTTTTCTGCATAGAACTCTTCTATCCCCGTTGCACGCCTTCTAAAAGGATTTCAGGGCGCAAAACTTTTTACTTGAATGCTTCAGGAATCCCTAAGTCGGTAAGCTCTACAGCCAAGTATGTTAGTTTACCCTGAATAAAAACAGCACCTGCTATATATATACAAAAGATCGGAGAACAAACTCATCATATTTTTAATTTTATTTTTTTTGTTTTCTTTTTTTTTTTTATTTCATAAAAGACGACATTGAAGGCATCAAATATTAATCATCAATCCTCAAATACATCTATTCAACATAAATGGTTTTACACGCAATTTGGGTCTCAGAGAAGTTACCCGCAACGCAACAGGCTGTGCAAATTAAATTGGAATGCGGCTGTTAGATGTGCCAAAACTCCTGTTGAAAACTCCACAGTCAGATTTCAATAGGTTCCCTTTGCTTGGATTTCCACCATATTCTAAGCTTCTCTGCATTCCACTTCCGAATCTCTCTCGGGTTGGTGTACCACCAATGCATATACTTCCCTCCAAGAAGACTGCCTGCTCCTATTATGAAACTAGAGAGTTCAGCTGCCCCGTCAGTCTCTGGACCCGACCCTCTCTTCTTCTCAAGACTTCACACAGCCTGGTTCTCCTTTATTCTGTGAATCAACAACTTCCTATGGTCCTGTCAGTCCTCGGTGCAATATGCATCATCAACCACAACCTTCGATGACTGATCACCAATTCTCCCTTTCAGTCCCCTCGATTTCCCTGTGTATCCAGAAACGAGCAGAGTCGGACGCTATTGCTACTCTTCCTCCTCCACTTCATCCCTGGGATGTTGCCTCTCGTACATCCACGCTACCATAGTTCTTTATGCCAGGTTGATGTGTGTCGCACTCAAGCTCCCCCTCTTCTATTGTAGAGCAGAAGTAACTTGCTCTCGTCGAGGCAAGATCGCTCCCAATGACTTCGGATTTCTCCGAGACGATGGAGTCTGATTCTCCCTCCAAAATGAGCTCCGCTCCAGAATCTCCTTCTTCGCACCAGTTGTCGATGGTCCCATCGACTGCTGCAGAGGAAGAGAAAAAGTGCAGAATGTATTGCAAGGCAGTTCCCCTTCTCCACTCTCGGTGTCAGAGCTTCCTTCAAGTCGAGCTCCACCCCTCTTAATTCGTGCTCTGTGCAGCGCTTCTCCCTCGACCCCACGCCTGATATCCTTACAAAAAATGTTGACTGCCTTCGATGATCTCCCCTTTGAACTCCCCCTTATGGAGATCTTCAGTCGTCCGGTACCTCCCCCCTTCCACCTTTCGTAACAAAAAAAAACACCCGCTCCTCCCTGCCCCCTCGTGTGCATTTAGGGGGCATAAGCACCGGCCATTCCTTCTCTCTGCCATACATCTGACAAGGCTGGGCAGACCACCATCTCTCTCCCAAAAAATGTGCATTCACACTGCTTAAAAAAATCACATGGCAACGGATCCTCAGCATTATGTATGTAGCCTGCTATAATGGCTCCCCATGTCATCTCATCTCGACATGTGCACATGTCAAAAATGCTGCATGCCTCCTGAAGGCATTGACACTTGGCATACATGCTAATGAGAAGATTTGCAATGGACGCATCAGACTCCATACCATATTTCAGTATTTGATGATGCATGATCCTACCTTGAATTATATTTTTTATGCCCCCGCATGCTTCAACGATACAAAGAAGGATTGGAGTGTTAAAACCAATACCTTCTTGCAACATCTCTTTGAAAGTATTAAGCTATAGTTGATCAAGCCCACATAGGGCATACCCTGTTACCATCGTTGTCCATAGTATAGCATCCCTAAAAATTGCATTCTGGAATAATCTCTGAGCGTCTTCTATAGTTCTACTTCTTGAATACATGTCAATAAGGGAACCAACTATAACAATGTCTCTATCAAGCCCTTCTTCAACGACTGGACTGTGTATAATTTGCCCTTCAATAGCTGCTTCTTTTTTGGCACATGCCCTAATAATGCTCGAGTAAATAATCTCATTGGAGGCCACACCTTCATTCTGCATCTTAAAAATTAATTGAAGTGTTATGAACCCATCCTCATGTTGAGCATGGCCTGCAATGAGAGCACCCCATGATACAACATTTCGTGTTAGAAGTTCATGAAACAACTTTCGAGCTTCTATAAGAGCCCTTCATTTTGCATACATGTCTACCAATGCTGTGCCTATCACCATATTGTTTTCCAACAATCCATTTGCTTGCTCAATGATACCCCTGTTTTCCTTTACCAATACCTCCACATGCTTCTCATCAATCATCAAATCCACTCTTCAGGTACCTGAAATCAAGCGTATTTTCCTGCCAAATAGAACCACATTAGTGCATTAAAACCAACCATTTTCTGAGCTAACATACTCCCCTCTTCTTAATTGCGAAGTCGTCCTCGATGAGCCACTATTGCTGAAATAAAATCAAAACAACCATGAACATGTCAATTTTCAATTGGTTCACATACCTTTTCATCGAGCCGTCACTTCCACTAAACCTGCACTCATTGAAGTTGTTAGTGCTCAAAAAAATCACTCATGAATACATACAAATCAACCACTTCCAAAATGATCCAAGAACATGCACATATATGCAATTCCATTTCAGCCATGCATCAATTTGTTCATACATTCCATTATGAAAAATGGTCTCAACCAAAATAACACATGCATACCTTTCCATGTTTTACACATGCAACTACCATTGCGGAAACAGAAAGAAAATACCGAAATAAACAACAACAACAACTGAAATGAATCCAACAGGACATGCAAAAATACCCAAAATGCATACCCCATTATTGCACCTACTATTCGCTATGTACACATAGTCCATGACCAGACACTCCTAAAGAATCCCCATCGTTGTCCTACAAAAGCCGTCGAGATTTGAGTGCAAGTGAAGACCTACATAAAAAAAACCTAGAGTGTCCCACATACTAGAAAAACCCTCAGATAGAGCACACAAGTTATAAAGCAAGACCGTTGCATTACCTCGCTAAAGCCTCATCCATAAGTACATATAGAGTCTCTGTGCCTTCAAGAATGTTGATTCAAAGTGAGCTGATCTGTCGCAAGCCAACACATACCAATCACACAAGAAAATAACGTTCCCTTCCAGGCGATCATCGCCCTCTCCTCTCTCTCTCTCCCCCTCAGGAGTGGGGAATAACTCCATATGGAAAAAAAAAATTATTTATTTTCACACGTTGGCCTACATTGTCACTGGATGCGATTCGTGGACCTGACCACCCGATCAGTTGTTGATTCCACCCATCTACCAATGCAATGCAGCGCACAACACACAAACACACAATGATAACACATAACATATATTAGCTAGCCCATAACGAAGCTAGATGCGGCTCATGGTCGTGACTACCCAGCCACGATGGCTCCACCTACCTACCAACCCGTTATGGCGCGTAACTAAGACACAAACATATACCTTCCAAGCCTATGGCGAAACTAGCTGCGGCTCGTGGTCCTAACCACCCGGCTAGGATAAATCCACCCACCTACTAGCCCACCATAGCGCATTGGTACGATCACAACAACACAATATTTTTTCTTTCTTTTCTTTTTCTTCGTTTTTTTTTCATAGTTAATTAGTTCACCCAAGTCCTGAGAATTAGGGAGAGGAAGAAAGGGACTTTCCCACTTTTCCCACACATGCATGCAAACATATACACACTAGCCTTTGACAGATCAACCACCTCTTCACTCCATTCTCTCAATTACAGACACTACATATGTATTCATCGATTTGACTTTTCACTAGGTAACATCAGCCAGCTATGCCTTAGTCCCTCGTATACCTATCCCTAGGTGTCCTAGAATGTGAGTCTCCGGGATGTCTCATGTAGTCCCACATCGTACTCGCATCCCGACAACTTCCCTAGGGCGAGTCAAGCTCAACTTCAGGAGCTCCGTCATCACTCCCTATCGTTAGCACATCTGCCCAAGCCCACGTGATATCGTTTTCCTCGTTAGGCATTTCCCTCGAAGGATCGAAATAGTGATATCGATCTCCCGCCCATCCTACATGTTGAGTTAGGTATTCCTCAAAACACTCAATGTAAAATGCAACACCCAAACCCTGGTTTATAAAGCATACCAGCCAATGCGCTTCCTCAACATCGTATTCCGTCTCAAAGTCGTCGACATCTATGTCCATGCGGGCGAATGTTTGGTCCGAGAAATATATCCTTAGCTCGTACAAGTAGAGTTGCGTTATTTGATCTGCCATTTTGTTACTTAGCTCCTAACAGTCTCTGTATAACACAAAAATATTAGAAGTCCAAAATTCTTGAGTTAGCACAGGATAATATTTATGACAACAAAAATCATAACTAACATATGCGCATATATATAAATATATATAACTATACATGTATGTACAAGGAGTCTACTACGTCCTTCTGTTGGATCTCATCTGGCTTCTCCCGTCTTAATATCACTTGAAATATGGTTTAACTCGAAGCGCGTTAACCTTCACGGGAGCATATTCTTCTCCTAAATCTTGAATTTGCATGGAACCATTGGAATTGAGTTCCACCACCTTAAACGGTCCTGCCCATCTTGTCTGTAACTTCCCCGGGAATTTATAATATTTACTATCATAGACTAGCACCAAATCCCCTTCTTGAATCACATAGGTCTTGAGATTCTTATCATGCCTCTCTTTACGTCTCTTCTGAATAGCTTCCAAACTTTGCTGTGCAATGAGTCTCTTTTCTTCTAGCTTGACCAGTTGTATGTACCTTTCCTTCAATGACTCTTCCTCGCCCAACCTAGCCTCGATGGCCACTCTTAGTGTCGGAACTTCTTTTTCAATGGGAAAGATGGCTTCCTCGCCATATACTAGGGAAAACAGAGTGCTCTTAGTCGTCACTCGATAGGATGTTCGATATGCCCACAAAGCTTCCAAAAGTCTCTCATCCCAGTCTCTCCTATGCACAGCTACTGTCTTTGTCAGAATCTGTTCTAGCACCTTGTTGGTGACCTCCACTTGTCCATTTGCCCTCGGGTAATATGGAGTGCTTTTTCTATGTTTGATCTTATATAATTCCATTAATTCTTCGATCAGTTCGTTGATGAAATGGGTTCCTCTATCACTTACTATTTCCAACGGGCATCCGAATCGAGTGATAATTTGTTCGTACAAAAATTTAGCTACATCTACAGCTCGGTCAGTCTTCAGAGCTTTGGCTTCTACCCACTTGGTAACATAGTCAGTACAGACCAAGATATACCTATTGGATCTTCGTCGTGAGGGAGGATCAATAGGCCCCACAAAATCAATTCCCCACTTCTCAAAGGGCTTAAGAGCGAGCACCGGCGTGAGAGGAGCAGCATGTGCTAATGTGGGTTTGCCCATTCGTTGGCATTTGTCGCATTTCTTACGGTATGTGTGCGAGTCTTTGAACAGCGTTGGCCACCAATACCCAGCCAATAAAATCTTTCTTGCCGTCAATTCACCAGCAAAATGCCCACCGCAAGGTTCGTCATGCAAAGCCCTCAACACTAGGTTTGCTTCTTCTTCCTCGAGACACCTCCGATAAATGCTCTCATGAACAAAATATCGATAGAGTTGCCCCCCAATGATGCTATGGTGCTTTGCCAATGCTAACAGTTTTTGCTTCTCTCTCTTGCTTCCTCCTGGCGGATATTTAGTAGTGCACAAGAAATTCACCAAGTCGGCATACCAAGGTACTTTAGCTTCAACCTGGAATAGATGCCCATCAGGAGCATCATCGGGCACACCAGAGATTGGCTCCTCATTAACAATTCGAGATAAATGGTCAGCCAATATGTGTGCTTTGCGTGGTCTGGTTACCACTGTGAACTGAAATTCTTGGAGAAGTAGCATCCACCTCATCAGTCGCCCTGATAGCTCGGGTTTATTAATGATATACTTAAGGGCTTCATGATCCACATAAAACGTGAAATGTTTTCCCATCAAGTAATGCCGATACTTGTTCACCGCAAAGATCATCGAGAGGCATTCCTTCTCTGTAGTCGTGTAGTTCCTCTCAGTGCTATTCAAATTGCGACTTGCATAATAAATAGGATGGTCCAACTTCTTTTCATCGTCTTGGCATAGTACTGCTCCAACCGCAGTATGAGAAGCGTCGGTATGCACATGGATGCCTTTCGTCCAATCGGGTGCTACCAAGATTGGTGCATTTATCAATCTCTCCTTGATCGCGTCGAATGCATCTTGACACTCTTCAATCCATTGGTATTGTTGGTCCTTCCTCAAAAGATTCGTCAGTGATGCCGCTATGGATGCAAAATTTAATATAAATCGTCGATAATAATTCGCATGGCCCAAGAATCCTCTGAGTTGCCGCAAGTTTTGAGGCGGTGAAAGTTGTCCAATTTTTTCTACTTTATCCTCGTCGACCGCGATCCCTTTTTCGGAAATAACATGTCCCAAAAGCAATCCTCTTTGCACTCCGAATGTACACTTTTCAGGATTTAATGCGATGCCTTTTTCAATGCTTCTTCTTAAAATAGCTTCGATCCTCTCCATCATGTTTTCATCGTCGCCTCTGATCGCAAAGTCATCGAGAAATATCTCCATCCAATCTTGCAAATAGTCTTGATATGCAGCTATCATTGCCCTCTGGAATGTGGCCGGTGCATTGCATAATCCAAATGGCATCACACGATATTGCATATGTACCCCATTCTATCGTGAAAGTAGTTTTTGATTGATCCTCTTCATGGATTTGGATCTGGTTGTATCCACTGAAACCATCCGAAAATGAGTACAATTTATGGCCAGCCACTCTGTCCAAGATTTGATCAGTAAAGGGCAAGGGGAAATGATCCTTCTTCGTGCGCTCGTTCAACTTTCGATAATCTATGCAAATACGGATTTTCTTATTTTTCTTTGGAACCACTACAATTGGTGATACCCACTCGCTGGATGCTATGGGATATATAAATCGTGCCTCCAATAACTTAGTCAATTCCAGCTTGATCAATTCCGAGTAGACTGGATTTGTCCGCCTAAGTCGTTGACATATTGGTCGTGTGCCTTCTTCCAAGTCTATATAATGTTGGCAGATTCGGGGATCAATTCCTCTCAAATCACTGTATGACCATGCAAAGGCCTTGCCAAAATTTTTGAGTGTCAACTTAATACAATCTCGTACTTCATCTGGTAGCTCTGACCCCACGCTCAAGAACTTTTCTGGAAAAACTTCCCATTTTTCCAACTGAGCTTCTCGCGAATATTCCTTATTCCTTGATGACACTGTGATTGGAACGTGCTCTCCGATCACGCGTGCATGGTTAGCCAGTAAATCATTATTTTGTTCTTTTTCAACCGCACCCAATTTCTTAAGCTCAGCTTTTGCAATGGCTTCCGACACTTTAGTTTTACTCTTCGCTTCTTTTTCCGATTCTCGACTTCTCTCTAGAATCTCTGCTTCTAGCATTCTAACTCTTTCTCTCAACTATTGCACTTCCATTGCCGGAGCTAACTCCAGCTTCAACTCATCTTTTGAAGTTCCCTTCTCCAGGGATTGGGTAGCTTTATTTTCCTTTGCGTCTATACTCAACATGTAGCAGTCAAATTCACTTGTATGTGTCAACCATCCTAGCAACTCCTGATCGGAATCGTCGTTATAGAGCAATGGATTTTGATACTCTCTCATCTTCGTGTCTTGATTCTTAAAGAGCTGCAAGTTGAACCCGTCTTGAAGTAGATTCTTGTAGGTGTCCGTGTTCAAGGAAAACCTAGCTCGTGCAATCTCGTGCCTTGCTTTCTCCTTATCTTTCTTTTCCATCTCATCGACTATTATTGTTTTCTTCTTGTTGCTCGAGGGTGGGGATACTTGCAACTGAATCCGATCAGACTTTGGCCCTATTGAAATAAAACCTGTGCGCCAGTCATGCACACATTCGGCTTGCACCAGCCATGGCCGTCCAAGTAGGATCGAGAAGGTAGCCTCTGAGGTCCTTGGTCTTACTATCAGATAATCAACTTTAAACTCTAAACCGCCCACAACTGTGCTTACATTCTTCAAAAGACCCGCAGGCTTCACTTGTGTTTGATCCGCCATTCTCAAAGACATCGGTGTTTCTTCCATGTCGTTGAGGCCCAAAGCTTTCATCATGAACTCAGTCATTAAGTTGACTGCGGCTCCACTATCTAACTGAGCACCAGGGACTGCATACCCTTTAATCTCGACCGTCACAGCTGGAGCATTTGAATCAATTTGCGTCGTAATACTTTGAATGATCCCTTGGACATCTTTATCTTGTCTATTTTTATCTCGAGCTTTCCTCGGCTTCTTAATATATTCGTTATAGAATTGTTTCCTATAAGCAGGTGAACATTTTAGCAATGTGCCAATATCCAGCGTGACTTCTGTGTCAGCAAGCAACTTTACAATATCTACTTCTTCCGAACTTTGTCTTTCCTTTCTACTCTTAGGAGCTTTCAATCTTTCAGGGAATGGTGCTATGCTTGGCACAAACTCCTTGGTCACTGGTGGAAGAATCTCAATCTCTTCCCCATCCTCAAGCTCCTGCTGCTCAGCAAATCCCCCAACTTGGTTTTCTACCTCTTCACGCTCAACGATCTTCTCTTGACTCCCTTCTTCACCTTTGCCTCCTGGATTCTTCTTCGAATACTCTTGAGTCCTTGTGACTACTGCCACAGTTGGATCTTTACTTGGTTTCTTGGCTTCGTAAGCATCCACAAAGTGCATTGACGAGCTAGAGCCTTCTTGAGGGTTCGGTGTTTTGAACACTGTTGGTGCAAAACAAGCCTACACACATTGGCTTGGAACATTAAAACCTTGGAAGGCTAAAGCTTGAACCCTTGAAGGATATATGTACAAGAATCAAAAACCATAGGAACCTGGTCTTATTGATTCTTACCTTTTATCTCATGTAAAAGTCTATGTGGCTTTAACCACCCATGTAATCACACCTAACTGAGAAAGTCGTGGAAAATTTGATTGATTGAGTGGGTGAATGATTGAGAGAATATCTCATTCACTTTTAGGTACATGATTCAAGGAGATTGACATGGATTTGAAATTCAAAATCTCATTCAATTCCTATAAAAAGTACAAGAAAAAAATCGCGGGTATCTTCACTCCTCCCGAGGCAATTCTGAGTCAATCATTGAGTGTGTGTGAGCTACACCATAGCCTACACCTCTGAGTACCATTGAGCATCACATTACATGCCAATGGGAATGTACAATCATTAGATTTAATCAATATACATATATTCATAGTCTCTATTTTCTCTGAGTGACTACCTCCAAGTCTGTCAACTTCAAAGGAGCATATCTCAAGATCTACTGAACCAAATTGGATGATTCAAAGTGCATTGGATTCAGCTCAAAGCATACTATATTCCTACAAATTTTCAAGGTTATTGGATTAACCATCTGGGAGAAATTGCGCTCGAAGTGATCTCTGGTATTTCTCTGTACAGTTCCTAAAATGTCGGGGATGATCCTAAATTTGCTAAATTGATTTCTCAGAGTGTGGTTTGTCATTTCCTCTCATTCCACTTGCAAATGAAAGATTGTTAAGCTAATTGATTATGTCCAAAAGCAATTAGATCAATTTTAACTGTGCTGGTCACACTGAGCATAACACTGAGCAGGTATCAAGACCAAAATAGAAACTTTTCAAGTCTTGTGATTTGCAAAGTAGTCTGTTTTGATCAAGTCATTACTCAAACCTTTTCCAAAGTACATATAGCATATTTTGGTGTCATTTGAAAGCTTAAGGAGTCTACTAAGCATATCTGGAGTCAAAGGAGGGCAGGTGTGAAGCAGGATTTGCAGCACCAGCTTGATCTTCTGATTGCATCCAGCCATCACATCCAACAGTGGTATCAGAGCAAATAAGGTAATCATGGGTGATGGTTTCCCTTCCTTTATTGACAAATTGGACAGAAATAATTACCAGGCTTGGTCATTGAGAATGAAGACCTATCTACAAGGGAGAAGCTTGTAAGGATACATATCAGGAGATGAGGAGTTGCCCTCATTCAAGACCAGAGGCCTACCTACAAAGGATGAACATGAGAGGCTCAACCAATGGTGTGCAAAAGATGCTTTGGCAAGGTCATATCTTCTAAACTCTATTTCTGATTTCCTTCTACCTCATGTGAGGAATTGTAAGACTTCCCAAGAGACTTGGGAAACCTTGTCAACATATTTTTCATCAAGCACAAGGGCCAGAAAGAATCAGCTATGGATTGAGTTTACAACTCTTAGGAAGCAATCAAAACAATGTGTCTCAGATTTTGTCACCAAAGTCAAAGATATTGCAGATCAACTTGCAAGTGTTGGAGAAGAAATTGAGGAAGAGCAAATAGTCAGACAAGTGATCAATGGACTAAAGGCAGATGACAAGTGGGAGAGCTTTACCACTGCAATGGACTTGTACATGGACATCCAAGCACCTGATCTAACAACTCTGATTGGACAACTCTTTACACATGAAGCAAAGATCACAAAGAACGGAGAGCAATCAAAAGGTAATAATCCCTCTGCCCTATATACTGATAAGAAGACTAAAGACAAGGGTAAAAACAAGAAGGTTGATGAAGAAGGCTCTACCTCCCAAGCAAACTATGCAGGGAGAGGTAGATCATCTAGAGCTAGGGGCAGAGGAGGTAAGTCAGGTAGGGGGAGACCCTATAACCAATCACCATGCAATATCTGTGGCTTGTCTAACCATACTACAGATGAATGCTACAAAAACTACAAGAACCAAAGAGGAAGAGGTCAACAAAGAGGAGGATACTCACAAGGCAGAGGTAGATTCAACCAATCTCAAGGCTACCATGGCTACAACAATAATTATAACAACAATTACAATCACAATGGCAATTATCAAGGTGGATACAGGAATAGGAAGGATTACAACAATTATGCAGAGGAGCAAGATGATTCCTTGTTGATCATGAACATGACATCTAAATCAGGTATCAATGATGATCACTTATTCTATATTGATTCAGGTTGCTCTAACCATGTAGCTGGAAATGTTGCCTTACTCTCTGATTTGGAAGAACCCAAAGGCAAGCACCAAGTGCAGACAGGTGATGACACTAAACATTCAGTTGTTAAAGTAGGTAATGTCAAAACAAGTGATGGTAATCAGAATTTACTAAGCAGAGTGTTGTATGTTCCAACAATCACCAAGAATCTGATGAGTGTAGGTCAGATTGTTGAAAAAGGTCTACAGGTCAGGTTCACTCAACATGGTGCATATGTGGAGGATCCAAGACATGGATTCAGAAGGATAGCCAAGGGAGAAAAATCAGGTAGATTGTTTACCTTTGAACTTGAAGACACTAAGAGTATTGCTTTGTACAACTATAAGGACCAAACCCTATCAGAATTGGAGATTTGGCACAAGAGATTAGGTCACATTGGAGAGAGGACTCTAAAACAAATGAGTAGAGATCAATGTGTGCTTGGGATACCTAATGTATCCAAGCAACACATGATATACAAGTGTGGGGCTTGTCAATTTGGTAAGTCACACAGATTGCCATATACAAAGAAAGGTTTTATGCATGAAGATTATCTGGAATTGGTGCATACAGATGTTTGGGGACCTAGCAAGGAGCCATCCATATCTGGATCAAGGTACTATGTGTCCTTCATTGATGACTATAGCAGGTGGACTGTCTTATACTTCATGAAACATAAAGATGAAGTATTTAATTGTTTCAAAAGGTATCTTGCATTAGTTGAAAATCAAACAGGTAGACATTTAAAAAGGCTAAGGTCAGATGGTGGTGGAGAATACTTCTCCAATGACTTTGAAGATTTCTTGCAGGAAAGAGGCATCAAGAGGGAGATTACTACAAGGTACTCACCTGAACAAAATGGGGTAGCTGAAAGGAGGAATAGACTCATTGTAGAGACAGCTAGGTCTATGCTTAATGAGAAAAAACTACCAAATTATCTTTGGGCAGAGAGTGTATCTACTGCCACATATTTGATTAACAGGTTACCATCAAAGACACTTGATGGAATGACACCCTATGAGGCTTGGCATGGTAAGAGACCATCTCTGGATCATTGTAAAATCTTTGGGTGTGTTGCATATGTGCATATTCCCTCACAGGTAAGGGGAAAGCTAGACCCTAAGGCTGAAAAGTGTATCTTCATTGGTTATGATTTGAATCAGAAGGGATACAGATTCTACAACCCCTCTAACAAAGGCTTCAAGGTAAGCAGAGATGTTATTTTTGATGAAAATGATTCATGGTATGAAAATGAGTGCAGGAAAGTTAGCCTACCTTATGATATGGAAGAAGACTTTCCAAAGCTTATCAGGCAAGAACCAACTCAGAAAGAGGACACAAGCTCGGATGATGAAGACACCATCAACATTGAAGAGTTCAAGGCTTGGAAATCCAAAGGGAAGATGAAGATGAAGCAATTAGAAGACAATCCAGAATCCTCAACTCAAGCTATGAGGAGATCTCAAAGAGAAAAGAAGAAACCTATTAGGTATGGGTATGATACTTCACTTGTAACCAAGCACTCTGTATATCTTGCAAAGGATCTCTTGAATGAAGAACCAGGTACATTTGAAGAAGCATTCACTAAAGCAGAATGGAAAGAAGCAATGGATGAAGAAATGGAGGCTCTCAAGGAGAGTGATACTTGGGACTTGGTACCCAAGAAGGACTCCATGAAGGTAATAGGATCCAGATGGATCTACAAACTCAAGAGGAACTCAGATGGTACAATAAACAGGTATAAAGCTAGGTTGGTAGCCAAGGGTTTTGCACAAACCCAAGGCATTGATTATGAGGAGACTTTTTCTCCTGTGGCCAAGATGCCAACTATCAGAGTTATGGTGAGTGTAGCTGCATCCAAGAATTGGAACATGTACCAATTGGATGTGAAGAATGCATTCTTGAATGGATGGATATCTGAAGAGGTCTACATGTCACAACCACCTGGCTATGAGGATCCAAATAAGGTAAATCATGTTTGTAAATTGAAGAAGGCTCTGTATGGATTGAAGCAGGCACCTAGAGCATGGAATTACAGGTTGACAACCTATCTCCTAGATCAAGGATTTGTGATGAGCAAAGCAGATACTTCATTGTTTATAAAGAGGAACAATTCAGAGGTAATATACTTGTGTGTCTATGTTGATGACATCATTATTACAGGAAATGATGTTCAGGGAATAAGACACATCAAAGGACAAATGATGAAGGAATTCAAGATCAATGATCTTGGATTATTGAAGTACTTTTTAGGACTTGAATTGATCTACAAAAATTCAGGTATCTTTATTACTCAGAAGAAGTACATTCAGGACATGGTCAAGAAGTTTAATTTGCAGGAAGCTAAAGTCTCAAACATTCCTATGGAGGTCAACCACAAACTCAGTGCACATGAAGGAGTAGAACTCAAAGATATTACAGGTTACCAAAGTTTGGTAGGTAGTCTAAATTATGCTACCTTAACCAGGATTGATATATCATATGGTGTTAGTGTACTTAGCCAATTTATGCATAAACCAAGAGTACCACATTTGGAGGCAGCCAAGAAGATAGTAAAGTACCTAAAGGGAACACAAAATCATGGTTTGTACTTTCCATATTCATCAGACATTGATATTAAGGTATACTCAGATGCAGATTGGGCAGGTTGCAAGGATGACAGGAGGAGTACATCTGGTTACATATGCTTTGCAGGTGATAAACCAATTTCTTGGTCATCCAAGAAACAACCCACAGTAGCTCTATCATCTACTGAGGCAGAATACAGAGGGCTAGCCAATGCCACTCAAGAAGCCATATGGTTAAAGCTTTTATATTCAGAATTGGGCCTATATACAAGGCCACCAATCATATTTGGTGATAACACAAGTTCTCTTCACCTAGCAGCTAATCCAATTTATCATGCTAGGACAAAACACATAGAGGTTCATTACCACTATGTGAGGGAGAAGTTACTTAGCAAAGAAATTCAATTATCATATGTGTCTACTAATATACAATGTGCAGATTTGCTTACTAAAGCTCTGGATGGAAGCAAGCTATGCAGGTTTAAATCCATGATTGGATTGCAGGAAATAATTGAAGACTAGAGATGAAGACTTAAGCCAAAGTGTTTGGCTTGAGGGGGAGCTGTTGGTGCAAAACAAGCCTACACACATTGGCTTGGAACATTAAAACCTTGGAAGGCTAAAGCTTGAACCCTTGAAGGATATATGTACAAGAATCAAAAACCATAGGAACCTGGTCTTATTGATTCTTACCTTTTATCTCATGTAAAAGTCTATGTGACTTTAACCACTCATGTAATCACACCTAACTGAGAAAGTCGTGGAAAATTTGATTGATTGAGTGGGTGAATGATTGAGAGAATATCTCATTCACTTTTAGGTACATGATTCAAGGAGATTGACATGGATTTGAAATTCAAAATCTCATTCAATTCCTATAAAAAGTACAAGAAAAAAGTCGCGGGTATCTTCACTCCTCCCGAGGCAATTCTGAGTCAATCATTGAGTGTGTGTGAGCTACACCATAGCCTACACCTCTGAGTACCATTGAGCATCACATTACATGCCAATGGGAATGTACAATCATTAGATTTAATCAATATACATATATTCATAGTCTCTGTTTTCTCTGAGTGACTACCTCCAAGTCTGTCAGCTTCAAGGGAGCATATCTCAAGATCTACTGAACCAAATTGGATGATTCAAAGTGCATTGGATTCAGCTCAAAGCATACTATACGCCTACAAATTTTCAAGGTTATTGGATTAACCATCTGGGAGAAATTGCGCTCGAAGTGATCTCTGGTATTTCTCTGTACAGTTCCTAAAATGTCGGGGATGATCCTAAATTTGCTAAATTGATTTCTCAGAGTGTGGTTTGTCATTTCCTCTCATTCCACTTGCAAATGAAAGATTGTTAAGCTAATTGATTATGTCCAAAATGAATTAGATCAATTTTAAGTGTGCTGGTCACACTGAGCATAACACTGAGCAGGTATCAAGACCAAAATAGAAACTTTTCAAGTCTTGTGATTTGCAAAGTAGTCTGTTTTGATCAAGTCATTACTCAAACCTTTTCCAAAGTACATATAGCATATTTTGGTGTCATTTGAAAGCTTAAGGAGTCTACTAAGCATATCTGGAGTCAAAGGAGGGCAGGTGTGAAGCAGGATTTGCAGCACCAGCTTGATCTTCTGATTGCATCCAGCCATCACATCCAACAAACACTACTCCGATTGTAGGAACGTGCTCTTGAGCTCTCAATGTGGAATGCATCTGAGTATCAACAAAATTCGAGGACCCTATTGGTCCTTTTTCTTTGCCGGTGGCAGCTCTTCGTTTTGGACAATCTTCATCAAAGTGGCCCTCTCCACTACAGTACCTACATAGTGGGGTATAATCAATTGGTTTCTTTTCGTTTGGACATCTAGATTGAGTATGGCCAAAGCCATGGCATCTCCAACATTGGATTGGACCATCTCTCCTTTGATCACGTGCGACTCCTCTTGGATAGTCTCCTCCTTGACCCTGAGCACCATATCCATAAGTCGGTCTGTTTTCCCAACGAGATGTAGGTGGGACACTTTGAGCGGGCAATCCCGTGTAAGGTCTTTCTCTTGTATCTCCCGATTTCATGGTCCTCTCTTCATAGGCCCTCTTGTTATAACATCGGTCCTCCGTGTGATTTGTTCTTCCGCAAAAAGTGCAACGCATCCTAGGTGGTGATCTATCTGTGAATACTCTCGAGACTGTAGGGCATTTTGAAGCCAAATGGCCGTAACCATGACACTTTCCGCACCATGTGTTCGATCTAAACACTTGATTCGGGTTTGTAGTTACTTCTGGTTTTACTGTGTATGTCTCCTGAGTCATTGTGGCAGCTTTTATAGCTTGCGTGACCAATTCCAATATTCGTTCTTCAGTTAGCGCAGGCTTTACCTCGCCTGGCGTGCTAGTGGCAACTACAAAAGCTGGAGTCGTCAATGCGGGACTTCCTTGACCAGGATCTTTCATCGGTATATTTCCTAGGCCTCCATAAACCTCCTCCGTTCGTGTTGGAGGATGACCCATTGCGAGCTCCTGTAACAAATATACAAAACGTTAGATGAACATACATGACATGCTTAACACAAAAAAATTCAATAAACCAATGGTACTTACAAATTTGCATAGTGTCATATCCGCCACTACCCAAATGTGACGTTCCAACAGTATATAAACGTATGGTTGCGGCATCTCGCTGCTGGCGATATCGATCAGGAGTCTACTACTGCTCGTCACGAATCATATCCCACTCCTCAGCATCTAACCATACAGGCTTTGGTAAGCCTACTCTGAAAGCATCACAAGTCTCGGACATCGATGGGACATAACTTCACATGCGGTGTGCAGAATCCACTCTGAATTGACAAGAAGATGCCCATGTGCTAGCCGAAACTCCGGATATATCGTCTCTGTGATA
>CM035414.1:36179323-36266823 GCA_020310875.1 Ceratopteris richardii | reverse complement strand
AGAATGTATTTTTCACATCAAGTTGGAGGAGTCTCCAATTCCTTGTAATAGCTACACTTATCAATGTTTCTATTATAGTCATCTTTGCAACTGGTGAGAGTGTTTCCTCATAGTCTATACCATGAGTTTGTGAGCATCCTTTGGCAACTAATCTTGCCTTATACCTACAAACTGATCCATCTGAGTTTCTTTTAACTTTATATACCCATCTGCAACTAATTACCTTTTCATTTAGCAACATTGGAACCAACTCCCAAGTGTCCATCTCTTTCAATGCATCTATTTCTTCTTTCATGGCCTTTTCCCAATTAGGGCTTCCCTTTGCCTCTTCATAGGTTGAGGGTTCTTCTAAAATTGAGTCTTTTGCCAATTAGATTGAATGCTTTGTAACAAATATGGAATCATATCCATACCTTTTTTGTTTTTCTTCTCTCTTGTTGATCTTCTAAGTGCTTGCTTGGATCATTCTCCACACTCCTGCATCTTTGCTTTGCCTCTTGAATTGCATAGTTTGTAATCCTTTTCCCTTTCATCTTGGTCATCATCTATATCACTTCTTGGATCTTGGACCTATGTATCATGCTTGCTTCCTAATTGATGAGAATCAGAATCAAGATCATATGGTAGAGTTACCTTTTGTTTGTCTTCATCTTACCGAGACATGTGTTCTTCAAACATAACATCTCTACTTGTAGAGAATTTCTTGGTTGAAGGATTATAGAACACCTATAACCCATCTGAGTTGAGTCATAGCCAATAAACACTACCTTTATTGCCCTTTGATCTAGCTTACCTCTTATTTGTGATGGTACATGAACATAAACTAAACAACCAAACACCTTGCAATGTCCAAGACTAGGTTTTCTTCCATACCATGCTTCATAAGGAGTCATACCTTGAACGGATTTTGATGGTAGTCTATTGACAAGGTACATAGTAGTTGAAATAGCCTCTACCCATAGATAACATGGCAACCTCTTCTCTTCAAGCATTGTTCTAGCTTATCAAACCAATGTCTTGTTTATCGTCTTTGCAATTCCATTCAATTGAGTAGAGTATCTGGTAATCACTTCCCTTTTGATACCTTTATCATGCAAGAACTCATCAAGCTCTTTGGAGAAGTATTCTCCCCCTCCATCAGATATGACCTTCTTGAGTGATCTACCTGTATGATTCTCCACATGTGTTAGATACTTTTTGAAGAAATCAAACACTTCATTCTTACTCTTGATAAACTATAGAATGGTCCATCTACAATGGCCATCAATAAATGAGACATAATACCTTGATCTTGCCACTGAAGGTTCTTGACTTGGTCCCCATACATCTGTATGTACGAAGTCCAGTAAGTTGTTATGGATGTAGCCTTTGTGGTTGAATGGTTGTCTTTGTGCCTTCCCAATCTGACATGCATCACATCTATTGATCATGTATTGCTTTGATATATTTGGCAGTCCTAGAACACTTTGATCCCTGCATATATCCTTCAAGGTTCTTTCATTCACATGAGCAAGTCTCTTATGCCACACTTCAATCTCACTTAGGGTTTGAGACCCAAAAGTGAATAGAGCTATGTTCCTAGTTTCTCCTACTTCAAAAATAAAGAGCCTACCATGCTTCTCACCTCTGACTATCTTCTTGAAGCCTTGACATGTATCTTCCACAAAAGCTCCATGTTGGGTGAACCTAACTTGCAAGCCTTTTTCAACTATTTGGCCTACACTGATTAGGTTTTTAGTGATAGTGGGTACATAGAGAACCTTACTCAAAATGTTCTCCCAGCCATTAGAAGCTTTGACGTTACTAATCTTCTCCACATTGTGCTTTGTGTCATCCCCTATTTGAACTTCATGTCTATGCTTTGGACTTTTCGAATTAGATAGAAGAAGAATGTTGCCTGCAACATGAACATCCCGAATCTTTGTAGAACAAATAATCATCTTCTTTACCTTCTTTGTGGCTTAGATTCATGAGAAGCAATGAGTCTTCATGTGCTTGATCTTTAGAATAATTGTTGTAGTCATGTCTATTATAGCCTCTATTGTTATTGTTGAAGTTGTGTCCATCTCTGCATATCCACCTCTTACACTTCCTTTCTGGGTCTTCCCTTTGAACCAACAATTTCGATTGGTGTGGTTGGTCTTATTGCAGATGGCACAAGCTTGACTATTCTGACCTTTGGATTTGTCATGCTTTGTTCCTTTCTTCTTCCCTTTCCACTTGCTCTTGCTTGCGAAGTTGGCTTGGGAAGTCTCTTCTTCATCTTCTTCCTTCTTCTTGCCTTTCAGCTTCTTATCCTGCTTATTTGCATATAGAGCACTATTTGAATTACCATGATAGGAGTTACATTCCTTTATGCTATTGTTGGCCTCTTGATTGAAGATTTGTCCAAGAAAGATGTTGACATCTGGAGTTTACGCATCCATGATGAGATCATAAGCCATCGTAAAGGATTGCCATTGCTTATCACGTCGAATCCCATTGAGAATTTTCCTCATGATAGCCTCTTCTTCAATCAGCTCTCCAATGGATGCTAACTAATCCGCAACCTCTTTGACCTTGGTAACAACCTTCCTGATGGTTTTTTTAGGTGTCTTTTTCATTTGGTTGAACTTGTTCCAAAGATGATTCTTTCTTGCTTTGATACTAGCAAAAAACAAAGTCTCTAGGACATCCCAAGTCTCTTCAGATGTCTTGAATCCTCTAATATGTGATAATAGAAAGTCAAAGAAAGAGTTTAGTACGTACAACCTTGCTTGAGTATCCCTTGCGCACAAAAGTGTGAGCTTATCTATCTCCTCTTGTCTAGGTCCTCCTTTGGATCTTGGAATAGGCATAGCTTCATCACCTGCTACAATTCCATAAAGTTTTCTACTTTGCAAATAGGCCTCCATTCTCATTTTCAAAGCCGCATAGTTGTGTGAATCAAGCTTCTTGACATTGAGGGAAAGTTATCACCTATCTTGATCTAGCTCTGATACCACTGAAAGGAGAAGCTTATAGGAGGTAGAAAAGTGAGTTTTGAAGAAATGAAGTTTGGTCTAGCCAACCGGCACAAGACCAGCCCTTGAGCTTATGGAGACTCAAATAGACCTTATAGGCATGTGATAAGTGCAATAAAATGCACTATGTACTTTGGAGCATTAAGGAGAAAGAGTCGATACAAGACAGATAGGTTTGCGCATCGAGTAGCTCATAAAACTTACTATCTTTGGATGAGATAATGAACTTCAAATGATCATAGCAACCAGTGTGATTACAATTAGAAAAAATCTTTTTATGGGAGTGATACACATAGGGTGAGTGTATAGAATGCACAAGAGTACAAGGAATAAGCAGAATATGCTTTTGGAACGAACCAGACACTCAATAGTGGTACCTCCTATTTTTCATGAATATGTAGAGATTGACCCTGAGACCGCAAAACTGAGATTTGTCCCAATCTATTGAACCCAATGCTTTGAAAACTTACATGCATAAACTAGACACTAATTGAGCCATGTTTCATCCAATTTGAAGCTCTTTAGAGAGAGCAACAACCTCTGCAAGCTTATTGTTGTCGAAGAAGATGATGCAGAAAAATGGAGCAAGATAATGATGGTCACAAGTGTATGTATATTGTTTCCATGTAATGTACAATTTTCTTGAAGTCTTTATTTAGACTTTTCAAGTGCACCATAACTTCTACAAGTGGATTTTGAATACAAATGAAGGTGGGAAAGTTTGTTGGAGGGAATCAATTCACTTTCCTATAATCTAGGAAAAGTGAAGATCTAGTTTGATCTACTTTTAGGTGATTGATTGATTGACTTGATTGCAACTCAACTACCATAAATTCATGGAATTTGGGCTCTCTTTTTTGAATTTTACATGTGTAAAGCTCTAGGCTTTTACAATGGTAAATGAACCATCAAAAATCTCTCAAAAAAAAAACAATAAATGATCATAGAAAAAAGAAATCTACAAGAGATATTCTTTTGATATAATCCAAGTGATAACTTTTGATGTAGATCAAATCCACCTCAAGCATAGTGTAAGCTTAATGTTCCAATAGTTCTTTTTGTACCTACTACAAAGCAACTTTGTTGGGATGGTAGAGGTTCATAGGAATATGTAGTGATAGCCTTTTCTATCAAATGTGTCATTATCCCTCAAAGTTACTCTTGCAAGATAGAAAAAGATGCTTGGGATATTCATAAAACAATATACCAAGAAATAAACCTAGAACATATATGTTATATACCTTCATAAGTTCAGAGTTATCCAAACTTACGAACTCAAGATAGAGAACACAAACACATACACATTGGAAAAAATAACAAACAAAAGCAAGAGACTTAAGACCAATATAAGACACGAAAAATACAACCCAGAAAGAAAAAACCAAGAAAGAAAACCAATACAAAAAGAGATGCACACATGCATAGCGTCTTAATGATTGATGGATAGGAACATTTGCAGAGTGATCTGATTAGACATTTTCTTGGCCATCCCTATGTGCAACGTTTTTATGCATGCAAACTGAAGGACTAGTATCCTCAAACACCACTCTTCTCACTTAAACCTCCTTAATGGGTTATTTATGCATCTTAGACTCATTGAAAATGACATCACTACTTCTGATCACGAACCATGTTTCAAGATCCCATAAGCGATATTCAAATTGTCCTTCTCAACCATATCCAAGAAAAATGCATTTCTTTGATGGGATTAGGTGTTGAAATTTGAAATTGATGTTACCAATGTCTTTATATGAAAATAGCACACATTTGGCACAATAATCACTAGAAAAGCTTATTCCTAACTCAATCTACTAGAATTATAAAAATTAACTATGTCTTTTGTGAAGCCTCTGATGAAACTGATCCTAAAATGATTATTCTTGGATTCCATTGATGAAGAACGGTAGGATCTTAGTATACATTTTGAGTTGACAATTTTATGTGTTCAATGTTGTTGTTTATACTATGATGATTGGAGAGGAAAACTCCAAAGGATATCAAACAAGGTGATATCAATAAAAAATGGGACCCTCAAAAGATATAGATTCACTTGGCTAAGCCCATTAAGTCTTCTATCGCTATCAAAGACTCGGATGGTCTCAAAATTCATGAAAAAAATGTTTTGTATCACAATCTCCCTAATCTTGATTTAAACATTACAAATACGGCCACCTTATAAGGGATCCCCCTCTCTTGAAAGTGATGGAGAC
Source organism: Ceratopteris richardii (assembly GCA_020310875.1). Classification (NCBI taxonomy): domain Eukaryota; kingdom Viridiplantae; phylum Streptophyta; class Polypodiopsida; order Polypodiales; family Pteridaceae; genus Ceratopteris; species Ceratopteris richardii. The sequence continues at coordinate 36,261,611 of CM035414.1, read as the reverse complement.
CAATTGCTTTGCAAAGGATAAGAAAAATGTTGTGAAACAAGTGGTTGTTCAAGAATAATTTGCGGTTCCTACAAACTTGGTGAAAAGATCTTTGTCCAAACTGATTAAAAAAAAGGGTAGTAAATTATTTAATTCGTATGAGGTTTGTCTTCAGGATGTCTTTAACTCCTTTGATTAAGACAAGCACGTTGATTTTGGTATGAACCCTTCGGATGAAAATAAGAATCCTAATGTTCAAGACTCGAGGGTTAATGTTCATGGTTCAAATAATTATTTTCACTCTGTTCAAGTGGATCATGTTGAAACTAATCATTGGACAATAGTTACAGGTAAGAGGTCTATCCAAACAAATGTTTCTAGCTTTAATAGTCCCCATTAGAATACTCGTGAGCACTAAGATTCAGATTTTATTTTCATTAAGCAACTTAATGAGCATAATCAAAAGAGGGTGGGAGATGTGACACAAATTGATGCCACTATCGAGGAGGACTCTATGATGCATGATCATACTAATGCTTCTCCCATGTAGGTACAAAACAAGCCTAATGAAAAGAGGTCTTCATACTTTTGGGCCTTTGGCTAAGCCTCCAAAGGTCTTCATAAGGTGATGATTATGTGTTCAATGTGTTTTCCATCCTTCTAATTTGTTATCATGAATACTATCAACTTTGTTGCTCTAAATACTAAAGGGATTTGTGACCTTGTAAGAGCAAAAAACTATCAATTCTTGGTTGAAACGTCTCAATTCCTATCGTAACTTTGTGGGCTTCAAGAAGTTGTGGTTGGTGGCTCTAATTTAAAGTGTAACCTCAATCTTGATTCCACGAATTATGTTTCTGTTGGAGTTTGAGGTTTGTAGAAGCATGCGAACAACACAAGGAAGAAGAAGAAGCTTGGAGCACAACACACAATATTGAATGTATTACGACAATCCTAGTGTGTTCACACACATCACTACCTAAATATATCAACAAATCCCCCCTAGGAGTGATGGGGTGAGCAAAGAGCTGGCACTCATGTATAAGGAGGTGCCAAGCTATGTGGAATCAATCCACAAAAGGAAGTAAGCCCAAAGATTTGTAGAAAGCTTCAAACTTTTTCCTAGGCTGAACCTTTGTGAGAAGGTCTCCAATGTTCTCCTATGTGGGCACATATGCCAAAATGATCTCTCTAGCAGAGAACATATTCCTAATATATTGATAGTGCACTTGAATTTGTTTAGAGTGACCATGGAACACATGCTTCCTCCCAACTGACAATGTGATGTGACTGTCAATAAAGACGGTGGTGGTAGAAGACTGACCAACACCCAAATCAGCCATAAGACTTATGAGCCACACACACTCAACAGTGGCTATGAAAGCTACCCTATACTCAACCTCACAACTAGAAATGGCCACAATAGGCTGCTTCTTGCTCAACCAAGATATGCATGACCTACCAAGCATGAAGCAAAAACCACTGGTGGATACACGAGTGTTATAGCAACCAGCCCAGTCAGAGTCAGAAAAAGCATGTAAATTTGGCACTGATCCCCTCTTGGGATAAAACAATCCAAGTAGCCAGGTACCAATCAAGTAACGAAAGATGCGCTTAACCACATGCCAATACTTGACACCTGGGCAATGCATAAACTTGATCATCTATAAGACAGCAAACTGAATATTTGGTCAAGTAATGCATAAGCAAATCAAGCATCCAACAGCCTCCTGATAGAGAACAACATCAAATGCATCTCTAGCATCATGAAGTCTCAATTGTAAACATGTATTCATAGGAGTGGCAATAGGTTTGCAGTCTTCAAGGCCAAATGATGCAAATGCACTGAATCTGACATCTCAAATGAGGCATGCAAATTAGCCTTAAAATTAGCAATATGCTTCTTATGAGGGCCAATGAGTAGCATGTCATCAACATAGACAACAATGATCAGAAGCACATCATTTGCATGTTGAACATATAAGGTGCTCTCAGTTGGACTGTTCTCAAAACCATGTGCAATCAGGTAGGCATATATCTTTTCATATCAAGCACGTGGTACTTGCTTCAAACCATATAATGCCTTTTTCAACTTGCACACTATTTTCATGCCCTGTCTACACAAAACCATGGGGTTGAAAAATATAATAAAGTGATAGGTTGGAGATGGTTGAACTACACCCTAAGAGGGAGGATTAGGAAGTAATCCTCAACCATGGCTTTCGGGGCAAGTGGTTAGCCCATCACATTCCTAACCAAGAGGTTGTGAGTTCAATTCCTTACATTGGTATCAAAGCATAGGAAGTAGGCTTGGGGAAGGTGGATTGACCTAATGGCCTCTAAAAAAGGCGCTTGGGCATCCTCTATATGAAAGGGTACAAAGTAGCGCACATCGCTTTCACAAGTTAGCCTAACAAAGATTGAGGTGTATCTCTCAATCCATAGGTCGGATTGAGGCATGTAAGATACCGTTGGAAAGCTCTCGAAATGAACTTTTGAAATCTAATGAGATAGCTTGGAAGTGTGAAGTCCTTAGGAAACCATGGGTGGCACTTGATTGAGGGTTCAAGATACTCAACATGGGTGAGAACAAGGTTCAAGACTGAGGTTGAGAACAAGGGCTCAAGACATCAAGGTTGCAAACAAGAAGGTTCAAGACATCAAGGTTGAGAGCAAGGGTTCAACAGACCAAGGGTTCAACAGACCAAGGTTGCGAACAAGGTTCAAGAGACTATGCGAGGTTGAGGACATCAATTCAAGGGTACCTAAGGAGTTCAAGGGGTTGATCACCGAGGCTAGAGGGATACAAGAGCAGATCACTGAGGAAAATGATCGACCAAGGGGGGAAGAATGTAATAAAGTGATAGGTTGGAGATGGTTGAACTACACCCTAAGAGGGAGGATTAGGAAGTAATCCTCAACCATGGCTTTTCGGGCAAGTGGTTAGCCCATCACATTCCTAATCAAGAGGTTGTGAGTTCAATTCCTTACATAAATGTAAGAACCTAAGGATTACGACCACCACGTGCTAGTGAGATGACTCTCCTCCCAATCTTATGCCTGTATATATAGCTGCTCGAATCAACGATGACCATAAATGTAACTAAAGTCCACAAGTGCATGTGTAATCTCCTCCACTCTTTTGATACCTTCCACTAGAGTCCACTGGTGGCTGGAGTGATCTCATCCACCGCTTTAGTGCCTTCCACTAGAGTCTACTAGTGGTAGTTGTACTCGCCACTTGAGTTAAGTATCTCAAGGCTCAAGTTAACTCACGTTAACTTGAGTTAGAAGGCTCTAGAGCTTCTTGGGAAAAACTCTCTCCCCATGCTCCCCATGGGGGTTGAACCCAAGACCTCCTGCTTCACAACCATGAGACTTAGCCACTAGGCTAAGTGGATTACTTGTTTATGAGAGCACATGAACTTATGCTTCAGTCTATTCTTGAGATCTTTGGTCCTACCGACAAGTGACCAAACGATATCCGATTTCACATCTGTCTGAAGCAGTCAGATCCCTAGACCATAGACTTACTTTATTACATTCTTCCCCCCTTATGGATAGCTCAATGCCAGCTACTAAAAATCACATGGAGACGAGTTTGAACGCTCGCTGCATCTATAAGAAGTGTCCTTTTCTTTTAGCTATAGTGCAGGAATATAAGAGATAGAATCATATTGCATACTATACAAATATGTGTACTGGTAGCAATGGCTAGCTGAGCCACCTCCCAGAAGCAACATCCAACGATTGATTCCTGATGCTATTGGCGTGCATGCATGGATTTGACCAATATAGTTTTAATTTCCAACTAATGTATGTTCCAATCATGATAAGTTACAAGTGCATAGATGCTATGAACAGCAGTCATTCAGCATGTAGGAGCAAAGGTCTCATCAAAATCAATGCCTCATTCGTGAACATAACCCTTTGCAATAAGCCTAGACTTATACTTGTCATTTTTTCCATCAAGCTTATGCTTTAGCTTGTGTTACCCACTTAGTCCCAACGACCTTCTTGCTAGGAGGCCAGTCACATAAAGACCAGGTACCATTTTTCATAATAGCATCATATTTTGATTGCATAGCAGCCATCCAATTTTTTGAATTTTATGCTTCATCAAATGAAACAGGCTCATTCTTATCACAAAGACTAGAGGCAGCCATATCATAGCAATCTGATGCAAAAGAAGCACTATGCGAGCCTAAACGAGTATGATATGATAGATTGCATCTAATTTGCTATGTCACAAAGTTTACACAACTATTTTGGCATAATCTTTGCCTCCTCTATATCATCTCTCTCATCAACAAGTGCATCATGTAAATGTGCATATGAAATGGAATGATCTACATCATCATGTGAAACCTATAAAGGGTGAGAAATCACCTTATTTGGACTAGCAATAGACTATCCACCTATAAAAAGAGGTAGAAAAGTATCATACATATCTTTGGAGCTAACTGATGTCTCCTTAGTACATGAAAGTAATGGCTGAATAGCATCTTCCACAAAAAAAACATCATGGCTAACCAAAATGTGTTTAGTTTGTGGATGATACAAATGATAGCCTTTGCTTTCAAAATTGTAGCCAAGAAAAATACATTTCACTACTTTATCGTCCAATTTCTTGCATTGTTGTTTCGGCACTAATGGATATGCCAATCAACCAAAGACATACAAGTGAGCAACAGATGGCTTGCAACCATGCCAAACCTCATATGGAGTGATAGATTGGAATGCTTTAGTGGGGATATATGTTAAGTACATATACTACATACATAACAACCTCAAGCCAGAAACTATGTGGTAAAGCTTGACTTTTGACCATACACCTCGCCATCTCCATGAGTGACTTGTTCTTCCTTTTAGCAACTCCATTCCATTGAGGTGTATATGGCACTATACACTGATGTTTTATCCCACATTCAACCAAAAATGCATTAAAATTAGAATACATATATTCGCCCACTTGATCAGAATGGAGGGTGCCCATTTTATATGCTAATAGATTTTCAGCCAAAACCAGAAATTGTTTGAAGCACATAAACACTTCGGACTTTGTTTTCGATGGATACACCCATGCATGCTTGGAAAAATCATCGATAAGAGTCATGAAATAAAGGTATTTCCCAAAGGAGGGTGTGTGCATAGGACCCCAAATATCACTGTGAACAAGATCCAATTTCTGAGTAGCTAAAAATGAACCATCTTTTGGGAATGAGGAACGTTGCATTTTGCCCAAAATCAACCTTCACAAATATGTCTACCAAGTGCCTCAAGTTTGGGTAGAGAGAACAACATTTCAAATTTCTGTAGACATAGCAAACTAGCAAAATTCGGATGGCCAAAGCGTGCATGCCAAAGCTTTGCATTTGACATAGTTTGAGAATCACATGTTGAATCATTCATAAATTTTTCATAGTCTTTGGGCTTATACAACCCACGACATAAAATGCCAAAAGCAATAATGACATCACCATTTGATAGATCATGAACTGTACATGTTTCATCAAAAAATTTCACAACCAAGTCGATCTTGGCTAATGCTAAAACTGATAACATTTTTTTCTTGATCCTTGGCATAAATAAAGCATTTGACAATGTCAAAAAAATACCATCTATAGTAGTCAAAATGATCTTACCAACTCCCATGACAGGATAAGAGGAGTTGTTGGCGCATGTGATAGTATTCCTTGAGGGGCAGGCACAAATGAAGTAAAGAAATTGTACTCCAAGGTAATATGTTTGGTTGCCCCACTATCGAAGTACCAAACATCTTAATCTACTGCAGATATACATTGTTCACGAGAAGATGGGTCATAACTACAAACAATAGTAACGGCCCATTCTTCATTCTGCATAAGATTAGCACACTCTCTTTGGGTGTAGAGGCCTTTGCAACAACCATTCTAGCCTCTTTCCTCTTTGCCTCTTTTGCAGCCAATTTTGGACAACTCTTTATGACATGATCGTTTCCTTTACAATATTTACAAATAATTTTTGATTTTTTATTTTCTTCTTGTCTTTGTCATCCTTTTTTTATTATGCACAATTAGTAGATTTTTGCTTCCTAATAGATGAGTTCCATTTACCTTTTCCCTTATGGCTAGCTAGGAAAGCTTGATCTGCAACATGCATAATGGACCTGTTTCGCCTCGATTGATCTTCTTGCAACATAACAAAGACTAACTCCTCAAATGTTAAGGCATTTGGATTGTCTTTCATCATCAATCAAAGAGTAGAAGCAAAAATCTGATATGAATCTAGAAGACCATCCAGAACAGTCTGCACAAATGAACTCTCAGGCAAGACCATCAATAGAAATCAATTGCTTGTTCAAATCTTTGATCTTTGTTAAAAAATTATCCATGGAATCTCCTTCATTCATGTGCTGACTCTCCAACTATTTTTGGAGATAAGCAACATGAGCTTATTCCTTGCCTGGTATAAAGTGGTAAGTGTATCCAAGCATCCTTTGTTGTTTTGCAAGAGCGAATGTGAGGAATAATGGAACGTTTGACAAACAAGGCTATCAATGCATGTGCCTGAGCATCTCTCGCATCCCAATGTAGTTGCTCTATAGTAGGTGCAATAGGAACTGCAACATGAATAGGAACCTAAAGAATACCACCATCTTCAATGCCATCTGTATCACCTTTAGTAATTTTATTTGCAGGTGTAATAGGACATTTTTCAACACTCTCCACAATATTCCATAGTTCTTTTGCAACCAATACATGATGCATCATATAAGCCCATAATGGGTAATTGATACCATCCAATTTTTCCTCAACAGCCAACATACAAAACAGATCACTTCTTTCAGCCATGGCCACTTACTAAAATACCTTGATGCACAAAAATGATAGGATCTCAAAAAGTTGAACAAAACTATCCTGTTGATATCGACTCTTTCTCCTTGATGCTCCAAATTACATAGTGGATTTTATTGCACTTATTGCATGCCTATAGGGTCTATTTGAGTCTCTATAAGATCAAGGGTTGGTCCTGTGCTGGTTGGCTAGACCAAACTTTGTCGCTTTGCAACTCACTTTTCTACCTCCTACGAGCTTCTCCAAGTTCTTTCAGCGATTCCTATGAACTCTTCATAGAGTTTAAATATTTTTTGACTCCAATCATTCTCTTGATTTGAGAAGAGGCAAGTAGGAAACTTGCCCTCTATATCCACATGAACATTGGGGTGATTATACTAATTCATAAAAAAGGTAAGAAAGAGGATCTAAATAAAAGGAGGCCTATCACTTGCCTTACCACTATCTACAATATCATTTCCTCCACTCTTGCTAGAAGACTTAGGCCCCTGATGGACCAAACCATCCTTCCTTAGCAAAAATGTTTCATAAAGGGTAGATTTATCTTTGATGCTATTATCTCTATATGGAAAGGGCTGTATTTTGGTAGTGAACAAAAACAAGACTACTTCTTTAGAGTGGATGATGTCAAAGCTTATGATAGGATTTTATTATGCAACCTCTTCAAGACATTGGAGCTAGAAGAACTTAAATGGGATTTTATTATGCGATCTCTTCAAGACATTGGAGCTGGAAGAACTTTCATCAGATATGTCAGTACTCTTTTTGGTAATGTTTTTTCTAAGGTTGCCATGAATGGATACTTGTTTGAACCGTTCAAGCTTTGTAGATCCATTAGGCAATGTTGTCCCTTAGCCCCCCTTTTATTTGCTATAGCCCGTGATGCCTTAGGTTGGCTTGTTTGGGATGCTATGGAAACAAGGTGCATCAAAGTTATTGATATTCCTAATTCCACTAGCAAACTTGGCCTGCAAATGTTTGTTGATGATACCAATATGTGCACTAATGCTGACCATATGTTTGCTTCCTCCTTTTTGGAATGCTTGAAACTTTTTTATACAACTAGTGGCTCTAAGATAAACCATAAAAAAAACTAGATTTAAAGCCTTGAACAAACAAATCCCTACTTTTATTTCTGATGAAATTGGTTGTGAAATTATACAAGATGGTGTTGTTTTTAGATTACTTGATATTCCCATGGGGTTTAATGTGTCTTTTCACAAAACGTGGAATTGGATCTTCCAAAAAATTTAGAGAAAAAGTCTTTAAATGGTATAAATTTGATTCCTCCTTTGCCCACATAACTTTTGTGCTTAATAAATATGTCCTTCATTGTCTCACTTACTATTTATCTTGTTTGGATGCCAACTAAAAAACAATTAGCTCAAGCCATTGCTCTTGCTAGGAGGTTTTTAGGAGGCGGGGGAGGGGGGAGGGAGGACGATCAAATGGCTAAAGTGGCCAAAGTGTCTTGGATGATTTTCTATTTTCCTAAACATGAAGGTGGCACTAGTATTTAATGTCATATTAATATGTCTAAAAATCTTGTTGCTAAATTGGTTCTCAGAAGTCTCACCTCTATTAACCTCTAGGCTATTTTGTGTAAAAAGAAAATATAGATGTTTTGCAGTCAAGATTATAAGGCATGGACTAGCAATCACATATGGGATATTGTTGTTTCCCCTCATATTTATGTGCCTATTGGTAGCTCCCTTATCTGCATGTTTTGCTAGTCCTAAATGAAAGTTAAGTGCAGCTATATACCTAAAAGTGATTTTACTTGTAGTTTTGATTTCTTCATGCAAGAATCACCTTGGAATGGATGGGTTGCTCATTGGAACAAATGGCACTAAGGAATTAGAGGACATAAATGCTTCAAAGCTAGTTTTAGGACTTGATCCAGCTTTATGCAAGATGATGAGGTAACGTCTGATAGTGCTTGTAGAGTTGTCCCTAATCTTTCCTGTGGTTGTCACTAGGTGTCGGTACAATACAAAGAGAAATTGACACGGTTGTTGACTAGCTCGAGGAGGGGCACTATTGCTATCCAAAATGTTTCCATGTATATGCTACCCAATTTCAAGGGGACATAGGCTCTATTTCCATCATCTATCCAAGATTAAATAAGAGATGGAAGGTGAACTCAACTTGTTGCCAATGGAAGTATAGGTTTAAATGTTATGGGCTTTTCCTATGTATATCAACCACTCTTTTTTTCAATAGCTCATCATTCATAATGGCCTCTCGAGAGGACACATCAAGATGAGAATTAACTTCAATGAAGGAAGATGTACCTTTTGTGGCAATGTGGAGGATCTACCCCACTTCTTCGTCAATAGCTGGCATGCCAAGCAATTTTGGTAGTTGATTTCTCCTTACATGCTGCTCAGGGGCTTACCTCCTTCAATAGCAACGAAACTATCCTTGGGTATTGAAGGCATATGGACATTGCCCTTTGGAAAATTTGGACCAATTTGATTATGTGGAACATCTGACTGAGTAAGAATCAAAGGCTCTTTGGTAATGGAAAAAGAAATTGTGTACTCTCTTAGATTGGACTTTCTCTCTATTGGTGAGCAAAGTCTCCAGGCGATCAAGGTTGCTAAGGATCCTAATGTTTCAACTTCTGACATCGTGAGCAGAACCCCTTACAATAAAGGAGAGATGTGTTACCCTCACGTAGATAAATTTACCATGGCTCTTTCCTTAAGCCCCAAGTGATGTATGGCTTTTATTGTACTCCATGGATAAGCCCCTGGCTGACGTCATGTATCTTTACTGATTGTGCTAGGTGGGGAGCTTGCCCATTGCACATTTTGTACGCTTCCTTCTTTTAATTTAACTCTCATTCCTGTGGTCTTCAAAAAAAGAAAAAAAAAATCAAACTCGCCTCCATATTTCATACATGTTGCAGTCCCTTGGGGCTTCGTTTCGCAGCTTGGTAACGTGAATACTAAATTTTCAAATGGATTGTTTTATCAATCAGTCCAGCTTTATGGTGTAAGGGAGTCAGAACTGTGGTGTATGAATTCAACTCTCTCTCTCTCTCTCTCTCTCTCTCTCTCTCTCTCTCTCTCTCTCTCTCTCTCTCTCTCTCGCACACACACACATGTCGCACACACACACTGATCATTATGCATTGCATTTAAGAACACGATCAACACTTCTGTAAAGGCATCGAACAATGTGATTTCCTTATATTGATTAAGTTAATAAAGGTGGAGAAGAATTCTTTTACTTTCTGCCTTAAAGGTTTTCAATTATATAACTCATCAAATTATAATTTACACCCATGTGCTTCATCTGTTTTTTCCTATACTGACAGGTTGAAGCACAAATGCAGCAACAAATCACATCAATTTTGGCGGGGTTATTCACGTGTGTATCTATTTTGGCAATATGCCACAGCGTGTGTATTAGTAATGTAACATGAGAAGTCGAGGATGCAGGATATCATCATTGCTCTCGATGAGGATTTCCATCCTATATTGCCTCATGAGGTATGCAGCAGAAAGATAAACTGTTGATCACAAACAAGGATTTGAAGGGGCCGAAGGTACTCAAGCATTTGCAGAAAGATAGAGGTATGCAGCACGTGTTGATCACAAACAAGGATTTGAAGGGACCGAAGGTACTCAAGCATTTGCAGAAAGATAACAGAGAAACAGGAATCTGATTCAACCATACCGCGACGGATAGCAGAAATTGGGCAACAATGTGCTATGAGTTGCCGAAGTCACTGGATTATCATGCAACTACCTGCCATACTTGAAGGTCTCTTGCCCAATATTTACACGAACGGTTACATCGCAATCAGCACCGATGGTAGGGAAGAGAGGGTGAATGCTTGGATCATACGAGGCGATTTCTGTTTGCTTATCTTCGTCATCACCATTGTGGTCCGAGGCATTTGGTACAATTTCGAAGTCGGTCTTATAGCAGATTCCTTCAATAGTGAAGCTCACCTTGTTTGTGGCCATGTCGAATCCACATCCCACGGTCATGCCCACTCTCCCCCATCCTGAGGGAGCTGCGAATGGCTTACCCTCGTGCGAGTCGCTCACGAAAAGCCGACCTGATTTCGAATGTAGAGCTATTGAAACGGCATCCCTACCGGGCAGGCGGAATGGCGGCGCGGGGTGTGCTGCGAGTCCTATCGCTAATGTACCTTCAAGACGTACTTGACGATCTTCTTCGTTCTGACCATTCTGAGTCCGACGCTTATCAGCTTTATCCAAATAATTGAAAATCCCACAGTTTGATTTGCCAAACATTGATTGAACCAAACCTTCTCTATGAGATTCAATGGCTAAATTGTTAGCTGTCACCAAGTCTTGAACGTTGACGTTCGATGAGTCCACGCTTTCCTCGGAAGGCACTTCTCTTTCTATCCCTTCTACACACAGGATAGCATCTCTGTCAGGCTTCACTGTTTCCTCCATAGATTCAGCGACAGCAGCCGTGATTTTAGTCTCCGATATGGCGGGCACGACTCCGTCCCTGTGCTTTTCTTTGCTGAACCCTATGATAGTTACCTCGAAATGCGCAAAAGGAGATTTGGAAGGCAAGAGCAGACCAGAAAGGAGAGGATGGGAACATTGCACACACTGCTCTTGCCTCTTGGATCCGATGCCTGGATTAAAACGGATAATCTCTGGAACTGAACCGCTGCGATCTCGAAAAATATTGGGAGCGGGTGACTGGAAGAAGGCTGTGCTTAACCCGTTGAATACGTCAGGTATCGCAGTGTAACTGAAGCAAGGCCACACGTCGAGATTGCCTATCCCAGCTTCTAGTGCTTCAACTTTTCCCGCTTCTTCTTGTGCATGCTTCTCGATGTCTGCACACTGCGAAAAGTGAGGAAACGGGAGAAAAGGGTTCTGCGCGCGCCACTGGGAAGCGAAAATAAGACCTCGCGTTCGCTTCGCTCTCTTTCGCATCTTCTTTACGCGCATGGCCACAAGGCAGACACAGGCAACGGGGCCACCTACGAGGAGGGTGAGAAGAACCAGGAGGCCAACGACGGCCGCTGTTATGGACAAGGCGACGCTGCTACCCGATGTGCTAGGAGGGCTCATGTTCCCCATTATATCTTCCATGGTAGCAACCACACTTAGGTTTGCCTCCCCGCTTCTGCCATCTCCGGCTCCACCGTTGAAAGCTAATGGCTTCTTGTCCTACCACCACGGCAGGCCTCCGTGTTTGCGCATGCCAATGGCAACAGAGCTTCCTCCTATGCATAACTCTGTATAACTAACCCCGTTTCCTTATGTTCACCGTGCTAATATGTTTCCTACGATGGGCCAATTATCATTCACACAAGAACTTAAAATCCTCAAAAGACGTAATGAAATCGAATTTTGGAAACTTAATGAATATCAGTAGTAATTTTCAACTTCTTCATAGGGTGTTCAACTGTGTTACTGTGGGTGGTTGAGCCTTTCGCCTTTTGAGGTGGAGCGAGGGTTCAACCCCCTCTACAGCAGTACATGTGTGGGCCTAAGGCTAATGTAATACCTTCGGGTAGTTTTTCATAGTGTTTGCCTTCACGTAGTTTAACCCCTACTTTGTGGGATATAGGGGGGTCTCATATGTATTATGACCGTTCATTTGTAGAGTTATCCTTTCAATCAATTCAAGCAAAGGGAGATTAAGCTTTGGGATAGGGGGGGTCCCATGGGTACTATGTCGTTCACTTGTCCATTTGTTCTCAATCAATTCAAGCAAAGGGAGATTAGAGTTCGGCCGAACTTCCTCGTAAAAAAAAAAAAAACTTTGTCACGTGGTAAACACCTTATTAATGAATGTTAATACTCATCTTCAACTTCTTCAAGTGAAGGTCCAAGGTTGGTTAAATACGATCTACAAACGGCGTATGCTTTGGAATTAGGGTTGTCCCTTCCCTACTTTTACCTTAGCAGGCCTTCATGTTCTCTGTCCTAGCTGTGTTGGGCATCCAAGTCTTGCTTTGTGGGGTACAGAAGGTTTCATGGATGTTATACATGCTTTCACTTGTGTTCTCAATCACTTGTCAATCTCAAACTTCCTTTAAAAGAAAACTCCTAAAATGTGGGACTCACTCCATGGAACTACACTCGATTAAGGTGACTTCACAAAACTCAGTTGACTTCTCACTCCATTCACATGTGATTGTCCGGCTATCTTGTCTGGTCTTAAGTTCCTTCCTTCTCGTACTCTACCCTGCTGATTTTCCACCCTATTATGAGACTTGTGCTTATTGCAAGAACCTTTAACTACTAAACTTAGAATTTAAAGTCTATTTAAAAAAAAACCATAGTTTCACATGTATGGAAGCTAAAAGATAGAAATAGGAACCCTCTGCTACATTTTCTCTTTGCATCTCGATAAATTCTTGAAACCCATTGGGATCATGTCACTTGATAGTTGTAGCAACTCTTCACACCCGAAGGACAAGAGCCATTGTCATGATAAGACTACCAAAAATGTTCGTTATAAAAAATATACGTGATACATTACATGGTGTTGGCAGATGAAGCAATTACGAGCATACATGCAGATCTAGCACTGAGGCAACCCATCATTTTTTCCAAATCATTACAAAGAATGGCATATCCACTGATGAAGAGAAAGTGAGAGCCATAGCGGAGTTACCTAGGCCAAAGAATGTCAAGGAAGTACAAGCTTTCATGGGGCATTGTGGTTATTACCGACGGTTTATACACATGTATGCCATCATAGCAAATCCTCTGTATGGACTGTTGACTAACTTTGAATGGACTGACGAATGTGAGAATTCCTTCAATGAGCTTAAATGAAGATTGTGTTCAGCACCAATCTTGACCACACCGGATTGGAATAAGCCATTCCATGTCCACGTGGATGCATCCAATTATGCTATTGGGTGTGTACTCGCGCAACCTACCGGTGAAGGTAATATGGATCTTCCAATTGCCTATGCTAGTAGACAGTTGAATGCAGCTGAACAAAATTATACCACTACGGAAAGAGAAGGACTAGGCATGGTATATGCAGTTAAAAAGTTTAGACATTATTTGCTTGCAAATAAGTTCAAATTTTTTACTGATCACCAAGCTCTACTGTACCTGGTAAACAAGCCATGTAATACAGGCAGATTAGTAAGATGCTTTCTCTTACTAATGGAGTATGACTTTGAGGTAGTAGTGAGGAAAGGCAGAACTCACCTGAGAGCAGATCATCTCTCAAGGCTCACATCAGGAGAAGCCCCACAAGGAGTGTCAGATGACTTACCTGATGCTTACTTGTTTAACTTGGAAGTTGTACCGCAGTGGGCTAAGCCATTAGTGCCAGTATTAACCTACAGGCCTAACCACTCAGTAATGGCCACACAAGATAGAGAGGTAGTAAAAGCCCAAAAGTATCATATCATGGCAGGAAGTATGTACAAGCACACAGATCAAGGAATCTTGGCTTGTTGTGTGGAAGAGGACGAGCACGCGAAGTGGTTGCAATTAGCACATGTAGGTGCATTAGAGCAACACTACTCAAAACAACAAACCCTACAAACATTGAGGAGACTTAGAGTGTACTGGCCAACTATGGAAGCAGACGTCCATAGAATGTGCAAGGAATGCCCAATTTGCCGCACTAAGCCACCAGTGGAACATGCCACCCTTTATCGTGTGTCTCTAGTGCCAGATTGGAGCGAGCCATTAGTGGCGTTTCTGAGGACGAAAACATTCCCTCAAGATATGACCCTGACGAGACAAAGAAGTCTAGAGCAAGAGGCCCTAGATTACTCACTCATTGGTGATAATCTATACAAGCGTGGAAAAGATGGTTACCCGAGACTATGTGTTCATGAGAGTGAATATCTAAAGATCTTGGAAACTGCTCACCAGGGTGTAGCAGGAGGACACTTTGGCCCAGATAGGGTGATCAAAGCAATTCTATTTGCAGGATTTTGGTGGCCCACCCTTCACATGGATGCACATACCTATGTGAAGAGGTGTGAGATTTGTCAGCGAACCCAGTATCCTATACGCAAAGATGAGATGCCACTGAAGCCTATGATGGGCGGAAGTGCATTCTCTAAGTGGGGAATAGACTTTGTAGGTCCTATTAATCCCCCAGCTAAGGGCTCACATGCTCAATATATCATCGTGGCCACAGACTATCTAACCAAGTGGGTAGAAGTGAAAGCTACTACAAAAAATGATGCTCAAACAACAGCAAAGTTCTTATTTGAAAATGTGTTCACGAGGTACGGATTGCCAATAGAGTTGGTAAGTGATAGAGGCACACACTTCTTGAATGAAGTCATAGAAAACCTTCTCCAAGAATTCTTGGTGATACATAAGAAATCTGCCCCCTATCATCCACAAGCTAATGGCGAGGCTGAGAGCACTAATAAGATCTTATGCAATGTGTTGACTAAACTAGTGAACAATAAACACTCTGATTGGGACAAACAGCTACACCATGCTGTTTGGGCATACCGAGTTGCCTATAAAACGGTACTCCAAGCCACACCTTTTCAGATGGTGTACGGTCAGAATGCGGTGCTACCCTTAGATTTTTTGATACCTACATTGAAAATAGCACAAGAGCATGACAGGATAGGCCATGAACTCTCCTCTAGAATCTTTGATCTTGAACGTCTAGGCGAGACACGATTGAGAGCTGCAGCAGGAATCTATGCAGCGAAGAAGAGGCAAAAGGCATATTTTGATACACATGTGAAGGATAAAGGCTTGAAAGCAGGAGACCTAGTCCTCGTCTACACATTGAAGCAGCATGCACGAAAATTAGAGAAAAGAGGCTATGGACCTATGATCATAAATAGGATTTCAACTAGTGGGGCAGTACAACTAGCCACTTTGGAAGGCGATATTCTCCCTAGTTACATAAGCGGATGTAGAGTCAAGTTATACCAAGAACCCCTGACTGAAGAGATGTTAAATCGGCTCAACACTGCCAAGAAACGTAAAGAGGAGGAAAAAAGAATTCGAGAGGAAGCAGAAGCAGAGGCCTTAGAGCGCATCCGACGAATGAAATTGAGGAGGCAAGGGAGAGATCAGCCTATGATTGACACTCAAGAGTCTCCAGGCTATCACAAGGCCATGTGTGAGGCTTCAAGTGAACGTACCCATAGGATAGTGGATCGAAGACCTTTTGTGACCCTAGAAGTTGGACAAGGAGACAGTACAAGGACCGTAAGAGCTTTAATTGATTCAGGTGCCGCCACTAGTGCAGTCCGGCTTTCTTACTGCCAGCAGTTGCAATTGGAGGTAAAACCCTTAGAAGCATATCTGATAGGATTAGGAGGTGTTGAAACCCCTTGTATGGGAGAGGTGGAACTTCCCCTCTACATACAAGAGGTCCTCATGCCAGCAAAAGTGCTAGTATGTGAAGACGAGGATCTTATCGAACCTCTGGTCTTGGGCCAAGACTGGATCTACGATCACGCGGTCAACCTCAACCTAAGAAGTGGACTTCTTCAGGCTTGGGTAGGCCAAAGCCGTCTTACAATTGAATTAGAAAATCAAGCACTCAAACCAATAGAACAGGCACCAACTCCTGGTCCCTCCAGGAATCCACATAAAGATAATGATGATGTTCTTGTCCAAAGTTCTATGGTGTAGAGGATTGTCAATCTTACCAAAGGTATAGGAGTCAACGAGGAGTTCGCAGCTGGGCCAAAGGAGATTCTAAACATGCAAACCAAACATCATACAACACGAAGGAGGCCGTTGATCAAGAAGCAGGAGCGCCAACTAGTGCAACACGGAATACCTCATGGCGCGAAGCAGATCTGGATACGCAAGGATGGAAAACCCACAGCTCTAGTAGCAGGCTCTCAAGGAGGCAACAAACAAGCCACACCATCACGGACACAAGTGAAGGAGTACCCTAGGCAACCTCCTAGGCACACCACGTCTATTTGGGTCCCTAAGCGGTCAATGAAGGCTAGCCCCAATGCTAGAATCATATGGGTGCCCAAGGCCTGTTTACGTGCCCAAATAGCTCCAACTCTAGTCACTAACATAATTCATCACCCACAAGTCCTCTCGAAAAACAACGCAGGAACTCTACCTAAAGACCACCCTAACCCACACTCAACCAAACCGAGGAATGTCTGGAAATGGGTACCCAAAAGGTCCCAAATCCATCACAACCTAGTTCATAAATCTTTGCCTGTCTTTAGCTCTAAGAGCTATGAATCCTCCATCAAGGTTTGGAGACTTAAACCGTGTATCAAACCCCTTGACCCAATCGTGTAAATCCATCCACTTTGATGAAGGTGCATTCTGAGTCCATTGCATAACCAAAGTATGCATCTAGGATAACACTGACCTCTAATCACCACTCACATCTATCACAAAAACTTCACCTCTAACCACTAACCTTCGGGATTGTCATGTTAGTATTGTGAAGGGAACACCGTTACATTCTGTTTCCTCTGCAACACTAATGTGCTTTCTTCTTCCAACAGATAAGCATCAGAAGTATCATGGCAGCAGTAGCAGGAACAAGCTCCCAGGCGGGCATTGGTAATCAAAGCAATTGGGATACCATGCCTGCGGAGGCCCCACTGACAGCAAGGCCTGAAGAGCTTTTGAACGTGAGAAGAATTCCTATCTCAGATCCACCAAATGGCCTAACAGAAAGAGTGAAGGGGCATTCTCACTGGTTCAATGAGATGCCTGGAGACTTGGGAGATGTCGACCACATCTGGGAGTCAAAGTTGGAATTCGGTGGCGTTTGGTGGACATTTCAATTCTTCTCGAGAGAATTTGAAACATTACAGAATGCAGATCCTCTTCAGAATATTTGGCAGAAAGCGGGTTTGCAAGACTACTTTAGTGCAGCTTTGCCTAGGGTGGATTTTCTTAGGTGCTACTATTTGATAGCCACACTGAAGCCGACTGGAGATAAGGATCATTCAGGCACATTCCTGGTGCCCTCTCTATCGAACCAAGAAGAAATGAAGAAGTTTGAGTTGAATGTTACTTTAATCAGGGAAGCTCTTCAGATGTATGGCACCCACGTTCCCTCTGATCGAGATCCTTTGATACCAGAGTCGATGAAGAACAACAGAATCAAGAAGTTAAAGGAAATGTGTGCCCTCACCCCCAACATCGCCATACCCCTGCGGATGTGCCTTCAGCACTTCGCATTTCCAGCTCAAGACCACTTCACCCAACCACATAAGAAAATATGGTATGGATTGTACCTAGCAGAGACTGGAAGCTTGCCAATTAAAATGCCTGTATGGATCTTGGACCAGCGATATGAAGCATGCAAGCGGGGCGTGAGGAAGCATACCTTGAATGGCTGTTGTGCGATTCCCAGAATTATCTATAGATGCCTTGCATATGATGTGCCGATCGCAAGGGCCCTCAAATATTCACAACTAGAATTCTTCAAGGGGCGGAAGTCAGGGGTTCAACCTGCGAAAAGAATGCATGGATCACTTTCACAGGTTTTGATCCCTCGTGAGGCCACAACAGAAGCTCCCCCCAGAGAAGAGGCCCAAGTAGACCCTTTCACCATCCATCTCCAAGGAACACAATCAGGGGATAGGGTACAGCCCACTCCATCTGCCCCTCCACTACCCACCGATGCTGAGTTTGCATCCATGGCCACATTCGCAGAGGATCCAAATTTTGACTTTGAAAACTTCCTGCAGACTGCCCACTTATCTGATAGTGAGTGTTTTTCTGACAATGTCGGTCCCGGGTCATCATCCAGAAGAGAACAGCCACAAGGAGAGGCAAGAAGGGTACATTGGGAAGATGAGACACAACATCCTCATACTCAAAGTACACAGAATCAGGAAGAAGCACGAGGAAATGAGCCAGAGGATAGTGAAGAGGAAGCTCCTGCCTACACGGCACAACTCAAACGGCTCTACAAGACAATCAAGCAGGTACAAAAAAGACACAAGTTATCGGAAGAAGCAAATAGAGCACTAGTGAACCAGATGCTGCAAGCGGAGAATGTCGACCCGCATTTTGTCGAATCATTGAATCTCTTGGCGGAAACATGTGGAATAGGAGAAGCCATGAGGACCATGGTACATCGCACTACCCATCAATATGACCAACGGAGGATCGATACGCGACCACGACGGGGAAAAATGATTCAAATGGAAGTCTCTGCCGCACTGCCTACCACAACCTCAGAAGATGTTCACATGACCAGCCCAACTCCTAGTGAGGAACCAGATGTAAATACACAGATACCGTCTCCACCATCACCTCCCAGCCAGCCCTCAGTACCACTAGTCTTCCTGAACAACCAATAACCACCCATGATGAAACCATGATACACACTACTCATCTATCCTTCCATTTACCTACATCCACCACGTCCATCCAATTTTCTGAATCCCATATAGGTCATCCTGCCACCGATCAAACTATAATAGGTCACCCTTCATATCTCCCAGCCCTCGGACAGCCACTTGCCACTAGCCAAACCTTAACACACCCATTTCCATCCACCAATACATTTCCTCCCTCCCAACCCCTATCCACTGTACCCCTGTTAACCCCCTCAGAATCAACCCAAGCCACCCAACCTTCATTCTGGACAAACCTTGTAAATATACTCCAACAAGTTGAGAATTATAATGAAAAATCCCTTCCCCAACCCTACTCCCCCACATTCACTGCCACCACTAACACACCACCTATCGTTCCCGTATTCACAATTCACACTTCACACACTATCACATCCGATTCCATGGATATTTCACCATCCAGAGGAGCACCCACCACCACGTCTGTTCCACCATCATCACATTTCACTTCACTCATAGGCACATCATCCACTTTTCCCTTTCCCATTTCCCGACCCTTTGCATGTTCCACCTCTACCCATGCATCCACATCATTTAGTAATGCACTAGACACCATGGTTGAAGTGGCCACTCAGCTTAAGCAAGAGTATAAGTTATTGGAAGAAAATAACTTGGAGCTGTGCAATCTCTCGGCTCAACTCCAGGCACGCGTCGATGCCTTGGAACTAGGTAATACAACACTACAACACCAAGTGACTACCCTCCAACAATCGAATGCAGAACTGGAAGCTAAGCATACAGAAACAGGTAAAGCTATGGAGGAACAACTCAGAGATCAATTGGGCCGCAACGCTAGATTACAAAGAAACATGACTCTACTTCGTCGACACTTAGCAGCAGCTCAAGAAGAAAATCGAAGGCTACAGCAGCAAAACCACGAGAATCTAGAAGAAGCCATGGAAAATACCCCTGGAGCATCTATAGACCCTGCCCAATTCCAAGCGGTTCCCTCAGAACACATTCAGCAAGCATTAGAAGCGTATGCAACCCTCTTGGAGGCACATGACCAGTTGGCAGACCAAGTCAAGGAATTACAAAGAACCCAAGTGCCTACACAACATCCACTCAAATCTACAGAGACGGTCGATGCCGCTACTTCACCAGAACCTGAATCTTCAACAACCAATGAGGTACTTGAGCTACGACAACAGGTGGCTGAATTGAAGCTCAAGTTGTTACAGTATGAACAACCCCCCTCTCCACCTGATCAACCCATAGAAGAAGAAACAGTAGTCATTCCAGTGGAGGAGACATTTGAAGACAACTATGAGCCTCAACCCCTTCCAGGAGGCAGAATTACGGAGGAAGGCCAAGACACATATGAGGAGCCCCGGTCGGCATGGATGAAGCAGGTAGAGGAGATGGGCCACACTCACGAAGAGCGTGTAGCAACTCAGATGCTGGCCATGAAAACCATTGAGGAGACCATACTCAAGTCTGAATATTTCTCGAACCTGGCTCCTAGGCGGTTGAGCACCAGTTCGGAGTTACAATATAAGCCCTATTTTGTACTGCTGGCTGACTATAATGCTGAGATCAAACACATAACCAACCAGTACCCTACGTTTGCAACACAATTCGAACCCGAGGACATTCCAGAGGCAGCCAGAAAGGGGGCCATATTCCAACCCATATGGAGTCAAAAGTTACTGGAGACCTATCTGGAAATGTTACGAACATGGGATCACGCTCCCATGCATCTGAAATATAACCCTTGCTTTGGGCCAGTACAAAGAAGAAGATCATGGAAGGCATTTGCCATAAAAGTCAAGAACAATGCCAATTGCAAAGAATGGCTAAATTACCCTACCATTGCACCCCCAACCGGCACACCTACTGTCGCCTACATGATGGCTACCATCAGACATTGGATGCCACGTCTCCACCCCATGCCCGACGTCGCTGCACAGATGTTGCTCAAGATACTTGACATGATGCAAGTGTTGTTAAAGACCTTCCGAAATGTACGTAATATTCAGCCACCAATCCCGGGCTTTGTTAATGGTAATTATGACCTACTATATGATATGAGCACAACCCCGAGCATACGAGTTGCTTATGCATGGCACGCACGAATCAGATATCTCCCTGCCTGCTATAAGCAAACTTTTGATGATATGTTCACCACGGGGTTCTGGGAAGCACACTCAGAAGTATTCGCGCCACGGCCCACTCATTTGCTACAGCTCTTCGCGTGCGAACAGACGATGCATTCAGAGTTCTACACAACGCCACAACCGGACATACCAGGAGCAGTTGACTGGGAGGCCCTGCAGAGAGACTTGGTCAAGGGACTGCGGATAAAAGAACAAGAAGTGGCAACGGACATACTGCAACACTACATTGATCAGACAGCGGAGCAAAGGTCTGTCAGAGGCGACAGACCCTAGGGGGGGGAGAGTGTTGGCAGATGAAGCAATTACGAGCATACATGGAGATCTAGCACTGAGGCAACCCATCATTTTTTCCAAATCATTACATCATTTTAAAAGTGATTTTCATCACTAACAACCATTGTAAATACTGTTTCATCTTTTTGTAGCTCCATTTTGTGCAAGCCGAGGAGTCCTCGAGCTTGGGGAGCCTTAGAAGTAGTTGCCTGCCAATTTTCATAATTTTTAGATCTCGTTTGAGTCCTCAAATAAGCCCTGGAACCTAATTTTTAACTAGGCCGGACACTAAGTCTGGACAGGGCCAAAGCTAGTGAAAAACTATAAATAGAGCTAGAGAGCTCATTTTTGAGGGAGCTTCTTGTAGTTTTGAGCTTGTATGAGGATTTGGTTGCAATAGAAGTGATTCCATTGTCTTACTCTCTTGGTCTTGCTGTGTGTGCGCGTGTGTGTTTATGTGTGTGCATGTTAGTGTGCTTCGCACTCACACATTTGTGCCTTCACTTGCTCGAGGTCTTCATACCATCCTCATGTCTTCCCGAATTGATATTAAAGGAGGTGCTACTCATCACTGAGCTACACATGGGCACTAATATTATCCGATCATGTCCAAAGACATGACATCCTACATTTTTATGACTTGCCTTAGCAACAAGAACACATTAGTAGAGTCCAAGCCTACGTAGTCTAGTGGTTGATGCTTTGAATTTGTGGACAAAATCCTGAGTTCAAATCTTGACTGAACATATCCATGAGTTCTCCAAGATGAGTGCCTCTACCTACCTTATGAAATTGGGTGTGTGTGTCTTTCCAATTCATTGTACTCTCTCAAAAAAAAAGGAATATCAAGTGCTCAATTGCAACAAGAATATCCAAAGGTGAATAAAATATGGATTCATATAATAAGGACATATCTAGATTTCAAGTAAGTGGCGACGAAGGTCTACATGATGAGCTTGCAATAACAAGTGAGACAACATCTGGTGTTTAATGTTTTCACGCTACAAAATATGTAAGAAATAGTGATTTAGGAGCAAGGAGATGATCTCAAATACATTATTGTATGAAAAATAATGTATTGAATCATGATCTAGGAGCAAGAAAATTATCTCAAATAGATTACCCTACGCAAAGAATATGTATGAAAGGTCCAAAATTAAATAATTGGGTATAAATTATCAAATATGGTTCATGAAAATGAGCTCGTTTATTTCAAAAAAAAAAATCGTTAAAAAACTTAAGCTGAGAATGCAATGGATGGGGAGATTTCTTTGTTGAATGGAGATGTAATTCGGAGCCGAAACATTTTGCAAGTGAAAATAAATCAATTGTTTTAAAATGGGTTTAAAACAAAAAAGAAAATAATTCTAATGATTCAATTACAATAAATGAAGCATGTGGCAGTTGCATGACTACTTTTCACACATATGGCATAGACATCTATGATATTTTAAACCCTATTTCTAAGATGGAAAGAAAATAAAAAAAAAACAAGGATTATGTTAAAGTCTCCTACAAACTACTTCAATTGAATATACGGGAACTTTTCTGAATGGTGAGCTTCAAGAGAAGTATACATGGATCAACCACAAGGATATGAATGGTGAGCATCAAGAGAAGTATACATGGATCAACCAGAAGGATATGAACGATTTTCATTGGAGGCTAAAAGAGGCATTATATGAGCTAAAGCAAGCACCTACATCACCAATAAATTGTTTCAATTCACTAATGTACAGTACTATCTTCAAAAAGGAAAATGCAAATTATTATTTTCATGTGAACACAGGAAGCTATTGTAGTACAAAAAATTGGTAACCTATTGTAGAACAAAAATTGAAAAGATGAGGCACCAAAAAACAACCATGTAAAAAGATCCCACCATGAAAACCACGCTTACATTTCAGAAAAAGAAGAGTGCTTAGATATTTGAAAGTTGTTGAATAATGAGTTGTTTCATTCATATGGAACTAAAGTAAATGTGTGGATATTTAGATGGCATGGTTGCAAGCCATCTATTGCTCACTTGCATGTTTTTGGTTGTCTACCATATGCATTAGTGCATGAACAACATCGCAAGAAATTGGATGATAAAGCAGTGAAATGTATTTTTGTTGGGTATAGTTCTGAAAGCAAAGGTTATCATCTATATCATCCACATACTAAACACATTTTGGTTAGCTGTGATGTTGTTTTTGTCGAAGATGCTATTTAGCCATTACTTTCATGTATGAAGGAGACATCTATTAGCTCCAAAGACATGTATGATACTTTGCTACCTCTTTTTACAGGTGGATAGTCTAGTGCTAGTCCTAATGAGGCAACTTCTTAGCCTTTATAGGTTTTATGTGATGATGTAGATCATTCCATTTTTTATACAAATTTACATGATGCATTTGTTGATGAGAGACCTGATATTGAAGAGGCAAAAACTATGCAAAAATGGCTGGTGCAGACTTTGCGTGATAGCAAGTTAGATGCACCTCTGTCATATCATACTCGTTCACACTCTCATAGTGCTTCTTTTGCAACAGAATGCTATGCTATGGCTGCCTCTAGTCCCTGTGATGCGAATGAGCCTATTTTGTTTGATGAAGCACAAAATTCAGAAAATTAGATGGTTGATATGCAATCTGAATATGATGCTATAATGAAGAATGGTACCTAGTCTTTATGTGACTTGCCTCCTGGAAAGAAGCCATTTTATTCAATATTGTGTGTTGTTCTCCAAGCTTCTTCTTGTTCCTTTTGTTGTTCGCATGCTTCCACAGACATCAAACTCCAACAGAGGTTAAGAAGATCCTAGCGAGTTGCGATGTGGTGTTTAAGACGGAGCATCCACATACAGTGGGAGAGGAAAAGAGAACTTCCACTTTATCATCTAGCAAAGGGACAATCCACTATGAACATGGCCAAAGAGCCATCCCTTATACACAAGAGAAGGAAGCATCATCTTTAGATGATGAGTTTGAAATTCACCAACCTATCATCACCCAAGTGTAGCGGGGTATTCTGATACACACCCTTCATATAATGCATCTTATGTTTTTCCTTTTGAGATGTAGAAGTCAAGTACAAGAAATGATTTGATGAGGAGAAGGAGAAGGAGCAAAGAGCACTGAGATAAAGAAAAGGGGATCTAGCTTGAGATGAAGAAAAGGGAATCTAGCTTGAGATGAAGAAAAGGGAATCTAGATTGAGATGAAGAAAAGGGAATCCAGCTCACAAAGTTCATGAAGAGGCAGAGTTCCTAATCTTTTAAGTGGCATAGTTTCCTACTTCACCAATTTCCTAAGTTGCCTAATTTCCCATTTCACCAATTTCCTAAGTTGCCTAATTTCTAGTTTCACCAATTTCCTAAGTTACCTAATTTTCCATTTTGCCAATTTCCTAAGTTGTGTATTTTCCCATTCCACCAATTTCGTAAGTTGCCTAATTTCCTAGTTCACCAAATCTCTAAGTAGTCTTAATTCCTAAGTTGACCAATTTCTCAAAGTAGTCTATTTTTTTAGTCAACTTTTTCAAGTTAGTTGACTTATCTCAAAAGTTCACCATTATCATGAAGTTAGTCTACTTACTTCAAAAGAAGTCTATTTTTTAAGAAATTGGTGTACTTTTGATTTAGCCTACTTTTTCACTTGAAGAAAGTAACTAAATTTCTCAAATCTGCATATGGTCTAAATTTTCAGCCACTTGCACATGGAGAATTCAACAAGACAACTAGGAGCCACCAACCATTGAACCCTTAAAGCTCAATAAAAGATAACATGTCAGAATCATCCTTACAGAATTCAGTGAGCAACAACAATTATGACTCAAATGATGAGCAATATCAGCAAGGTTCATGTTCACCCAAGTCAACAAGTGAAGGGAAGATACACTCACATTGATTTCCCATGATTCTCTTCCACCAACATCATTGAAAGAGATCTTCATAGAGGATGAGTTGCATATGATGCATCTCACAGAGATTGTCGAAGTGCCACTTACCAAGCATATCCCAATTGACAAGGTAATTGATTTCTTTTAGTCTTTTCCTCACTTTACAGGAGGAACATTTACCAAGAAAATGGTGAACAAAGTTGTGGGGGTGAAAGAGTGAGAGCGGCTGAGACCATGGAGATCATACTCAAGTGTCAAAGCCAGCAAGGTATGAGAGGAATGTGTGAAGTTGCTCACTACCAACGATCTCTCAGAAAGGTACTATCATTTTTTATGTGCATGCAAGTATTTTATCCAGTTAAGGAGGATCAAGTCCAAGTTTCCATTCAACAACATGGCTGCTTGTGACATGCTTTTATGTCTTGCTTGGGTGCATCCATATCCCTTCCATCATCTAATATGGACGTCCATCATGGAAAGAAAGAAAAGGCATGCGGTACATGTACAAAAGGATGCAAAGAAATTTAATGTATACTCTTTGATAATAATCTTGTGGCTAAAGAGCTTACCTTCAAAGCTTATGGAAATACAAAGGAGTTTGGATCAACCTCCACCTTGCATGAAGCGAAATCCATCCACTCTTGTGAGAAAGAAATTTCCAGTGAAAAGGGCACGAGTACAAGGTGACTCATTACAGGATGTACGAGCTCTTCCAATTGTCGATCAAGGATATGCAGTAGCAAAAGGTACTGATCCCCCTTCATCTTCACATAAATATTCACAGAAAAGAGCTCCTAATCTCGAGGTCCACACACACCATAGTACTTCATATAATCCACCCACACCACCACCATCTCCTCCTATTATTTCCACTCCACGCGCATCATCTCCCCTGCAAATTCCTTCACCACTTATGTCACCTTCCATTCAAACTCATCATACACCTATACATGTCTCACCTATTCCCATACCTCCTCCTATGCAATCACCAAAATCACTTGCCCCCACCATCTTAGTTACCCCATCATGCTCACATATGCACTCCACATCCACCCAGCCCATGCATTCTAGCACAGCTCCACTCGCACCCTGTTCTTCCACTTATGCGCTACCTACACTAGAAAACATCCACATAACAAATATTCATGCAAGAAACATGTTAGAATCTCTCAATGGCTATCACAAAGAGATCTCTTCATTTATGGGAGTGGTAAACCAACAAGTTCTTCAGCTTCAAGGGAGGATTGCAGACTTGGAGGAATGCAACAAGCAACTAGATCAGAACAACAAGGAACTCAAAGTGGAGAATGAGAAGTTACGAAAAGAAGCGATGTTCTAGACATCCATGACAAGGTGAAAAATCTCTTTATGGCGGCCCAGAATGCACCCTAGTTGGTAATGATAGTGGATAGCATTAAATGTTCTTTCTACTTTGTATTGGTAATCTTTTATTCTAGTTACTTCCTTTTGTAAGAAGCATGTGTTGCATTTTAGTTGCCAATATCTCCATTTTCCCATATGCTTGTTGGAGTTAGACATCCGCGGAAGCACGCGAACAACACAAGGAAGAAGAAGAAGCTTGGAGCACAACACACAATACTGAATGTATTACTAGAGAATGTACAAAAATAAGTCGCCCATTAGGGCAATAGGTGTATATACAAGCCGGGGGAAAAAACCCTCCTAAAGAGGGAAAAAGGTGCCTCGGTGGTCCTAGTGTGTTCACACACATCACTACCTAAATATCACTACATCACTCGGTGGTCCTAGTGTGTTCACACATATCACTACCTAAAGAGGGAAAAAGGTGCCTCGGTGGTCCTAGTGTGTTCACACATATCACTACCTTGTTCACACACATCCCCCCTGGGAGTGATGCGATGAACAAGGGGCTGGCACTCATGTATAAGGAAGTGCCAAGCTATGTGGAAATCACTCCACAAAAAGAAGTAAGCCCAAAGCTTTGCGGAAAGCTTCAAACTTCTCCCTAGGCAGAGCCTTCATGAAAAGGTATGCAATGTTCTCCTGCATGAACACATATTCCAAGCTGATCTCCCCAACAAAGAACCTCTCTCTGACATAGTGATAATGCACCTCAATGTGCTTAGTGCGAGCATGGAACACAGGGTTCCTCGCAACTGCCAATGCGCTCTGACTGTCAGTGAAGATGGTGGTGGCAGAAGTCTGACCAACACCCAAATCAGCCATAAGGCGTCTGAGCCACACACACTCAATAGTAGTTGTGAAAGCTGCCATATACTCAGCCTCACAACTGGAAGTGGCCACAGTAGGCTGCTTCTTGCTCATCCAAGATATGCATGAGCTATCAAGCATGAAGCAAAAGCCACTAGTGGACACACGAGTGTCATAGCAACTAGCCCAATTAGAGTCAGAAAAAGCATGCAAATCTGGCGGTAGTGATCCCCCCTTGGGATAAAACAACCCAAGTAGCCGAGTACCACTCAAGTAGCGAAAGATGAGCTTAACTGCCTGCCAATGCTTGACTCCTAGGCAATGCATAAACATGCTCATCTGTGAGACAGCAAACTGAATATCTGGCCGAGTAATGCATAAGTAAATCAAGCATCCAACAGCCTACTGATAGAGAACAGCATCAAATGCATCTCCAGCATCATGAAGACTCAATCATAAACCTATCTCCATAGTAGTGGCAATAGGCTTACAGTCTTCAAGGACAAAATGTTGCAATAATGTGTCAATATATTTCGTTTGACACAAAGCCATTCCACCATCAACTTGCATAAACCGAATGCCCAAATAGTGATGCAAATGCCCCAAATCAAACATCTCAAATGAGGCATGCAAATCAGCCTTAAAATCAGCAGTATGCTTCTCAATAGGACCAGTGAGAAGCATGTCATCAACATAGACAACAATGATCAGAAGCACATCATTAGCACGCTTAGCATATAAGGTGCTTTCAGTTGGACTGTTCTCAAAACCATGTGCAATCAGATAGGCATGTATCTTCTCATACCAAACACGTGGTGCTTGCTTTAAACCACATAATGCCTTCTTTAACTTGCACACCTGGTTTTCATGCCCTTTTTGCACAAATCCACGGGGCTGAAAAACATACACTTCTTCATGCAAGTCACCATTCAAAAATGTTGTTTTAATGTCCAACTGATGTACATTCCAACCATGATGAGCTGCAAGTGCACAGATGCTTTGAACAGTAGTCATACGGCATGTAGGTACAAAGGTCTCATCAAAATCAATGCCTCTTTCCTGTGCATAACCCTTTGCAACAAGCCTAGCCTTATACCTGTCAACTGTACCATCCGGTTTATGCTTCATCTTGTATACCCACTTGGTGCCAATGGCCTTCTTGCCTGGAGGCAAGTCACATAAAGACCAAGTACCATTCTTCATTATAGCATCATATTCAGATTGCATAGCAACCATCCAATTTTCTAAATTTTGTGCTTCATCAAACAAAACAGGCTCATTCTCATCACAGAGACTAGATGCAGCCATAGCATAGCAATCTGATGCAAAAGAGGCACTATGAGAGCCTGAACGAGTACGATATGACAGAGGTGCATCATGTAAATATGCATAAAAAATGGAATGCTCTGCATCATCACATGAAACCTGCAAAGCTTGAGAAGTTGCCTCATTGGGACCAGCACTAGACTATCCACCTCTAAAAAGAGGCAGCAAAGTATCATACATGTCTTTGGAGCTAATAGATGTCTCCTTAGTACATGAAAGCATCGGCTGAATAGCATCTTCCACAAAAACAACATCATGGCTAACTAGAATGCATTTAGTCTGTGGATGATACAAACGATATCCTTCACTTTCAGAACTATACCCAACAAAAATACATTTTACTACTTTATCATCCAATTTTCTGCAATGTTGTTTAGGCACTAATGCATATGCCAAACAACCAAAAACACATAGATGAGCAACAGATGGCTTGCGATCATGCCAAGCCTCATATGGAGTGATAGACTGCAGCGCTTTAGTGGGATACCTGTTCAGTACATATGATGCACACATGATAGCCTCAAGCTAGAAACTATGTGGTAAAGCCTGACTCTTGACCATACACCTCGCCATCTCCATGAGTGACCTGTTCTTTTGTTCAGCAACTCCATTCTATTGAGGTGTATACGGCACTGTATACTGGTGTTTTATCCCACGTTCAGCCAGAAATGCATTAAAATCAGAAGACATATATTCTCCCCCTTGATTGAACGAAGGGTTCCCATTTTACATGCTGACAGATTTTCAGCCAAAATAAAAAACTATTTGAAGCACATGAACACTTCGGACTTTGCCTTCAATGGATATACCCATGCATGCCTGGAAAAATCATCAATGAAAGTCACGAAGTAAAGATAATTTCCAAATGAAGGTGTCTACATAGAACCACAAACATCACTATGTACAAGCTGCAATTTCTGAGTAGCCCGAACTGAACCATCTTTTGGAAATGAGAAACGCTGCATTTTGTCCAAAATACAGCCTTCACAAACATGTTTTCCAGGTGCCTCAAGTTTGGGCAAAGAGGACACCATTTCAGATTTATGGAGGCGTAGCAAACTAGCAAAATTCAGATGATCAAAACATGCATGCCAAAGCTTTGTGTCTGAGATAGCCTGAGAATCAATTATTGCACATGCCGAATCATTCACAGATCTTTCATAGTCTATGAGCTTATACAGCCCACAACATAAAATGCCAGAAGCAATAATCACATCGCCATTTGACGGATCATGAATTGTACACTTGTCATCAACAAATTTCACAACCAAGCCAATCTTGGCTAATGCAGAAAATGATAAGAGGTTCTTCTTGATCCGTGTCACAAATAAAGCATTTGACAAAGTGAAAGAACTACCATCAGCAGTAGTCAAAATGATCTTATCAACTCCCATAATAGGATAAGAGGAGTTGTTGGTGCATGTAACAGTATTCCCTATAGGGGCAGGCTCGAGTGAAGAGAAGAAACTGCGTTGCGAGGTAATATGTTTGGTCGCCCCACTGTCAAAGTACCAAACATCTGAGTCTACTGCAGACATGCACTGCTCATGAGAAGATGGGTCAAATTGCAAACAATAGTAAACGCCCATTCTTCTTCCTACACAAGATCAGCAGACTCTGTTTTTTTGTGTAGAGGTTTCTGCAACAACCATTCCAACCTCTTTCTTTTTTGCCTCTTTTGTAGCTAGTTTTGGATAGTTCTTTATGATATGATCATTCCCTTTACAGTACTTACAAAACAATTTCTGCTTTTCTGATTTTTTCTCATCTTTGTCTTGGTTCTTCAAATGTGCAGCATTTGCATATTTCTGCTTACTAGTAGAAGAGCTCCATTTTCCTTTGCCCTTCTCACTAGCCAGGAAAGCTTGATCTGCAACACGCATAATGGACCTGTTCTGCCTGAACTGATCTTCCTGCAACAGAACAGAGAGTAACACTTCAAATGACAAGGCATTTGGATTGCCTTTCATCATCAACCAAAGAGTAAAAGCAAAACTCCGATATGAATCAGGAAGACCATTCAAAACGGTTTGCATAAGTGAGCTATCTGGTATACCCTCATCAGTAGAAATCGATTGTTCCTTCAAGTCTTTGATCTTTGTTAGGAAATTGTCCATATAATCACCTTCATTCATGTGCTCACTCTCCAACTGTTTCCGGAGGTAAGCAACACGAGCCTCATTCCTAGCTTGGTACAATGTGGTAAGTGTATCCCAAGCATCCTTAGCTGTTCTGCAAGAGCGAATCTGAGGAATAATGGCACGTTTGACAGACAAAGCTATCAATGCATGTGCCTGGGCATCTCTGCCATCCCAACGAATCTGCTCTGCAATAGGTGTAGCAGAAACCGTAGCATGGACAGGAATATGCAAAATATCACCATCTTCAACACCTTCTTCATCAGCTTCAATACCCGCAGTTGTAACAGTTGCAGGTGTAATAGGATGTTTTTCGACACCTTGCACAATGTTCCATAGTCCTTTTGCAACCAACACATGTCGCATCATATAAGTCCATAACGGGTAGTTGGTACCATCCAACTTATCCTCGACAGCCAACATACGGAATACATCACTGCTTTCAGCCATGGCCGATGACTAAAATACCTTGATGCAGAAAATTGATTGTATCTCAAAAAGTTGAACAGAACTGCCTAGAAAAATTCCGCAAGACTTGTAGCAGACTTCGAGACGCTTATACTGGCAAACAAAAATTGGTATATACCTTTGGCACAAAAAGATGAAATAGCCTGCACAAGCACTGCAATAGTGCATTCGGAGGTCGAAACGAGCTTAGATCGCGATTTCTGCACCACATAGCAAAGCTATTTTGATCTCGTGAACATGTTGAGTATGCTCCCCAAAATTCGTGTGATTCTGAGATTGCAATTGGAGGAGTGTCGACGGTGCCCTAGATGAAGCGACGACCTGCTCTGATACCAATTGTTGGAGTTAGATGTCTGCGGAAGCATGCGAACAACACAAGGAAGAAGAAGAAGCTTGGAGCACAACACACAATATTGAATGTATTACTAGAGAATGTACAAAAATAAGTAGCGCATTAGGGCAATAGGCATATATACAAGCCGGGGGAAAAAACCTCCAAAAGTGCCCCGACGGTCCTAGTGTGTTCACACACAGCACTACCTAAATATATCAACAATTATCTCTCACCTATATTATTTCCAAAAAAAAGGAAGGAAAAAAGGAGAGATGAGAACAAAAAAAGAAAGAAAAAAGGAAAAAAGGAAAAAAAAGAGAAGAAGAAGAAGAAAAAGTGTTATTTTTCTCCGAGGATGGAGAATCTCTAAGTGGTGGGCAACTTGTAGCAGGGTCTTCTGATACACCCTTCATATAATGTATTTTATGTTTTGCTTTTTGGGATGAAGAAGTCAAATACAAGAAATGATTTCGTGAGGAGAAGGAGAAGGATCAAAGAGCACTGAGATGAAGAAAAGGGAATCTAGCTTGAGATGAAGAAAAGGGAATCCAGCTCACAAAGTTCATGAAGAGGTAGAGTTCCCAATCTCCTAAGTGGCATAGTTTCCTACTTCACCAATTTCCTAAGTTGTCTAATTTCCCATTTTACCAATTTCCTAAGTTGCCTAATTTCTAGTTTCTCCAATTTCCTAATTTGCCTGATTTCCCATTTCACCAATTTCTTAAGTTGCCTATTTTCCCATTTCACTAATTTCCTAAGTTTCCTAATTTACTAGTTCACCAATTTCTCTAAGTAGTCTAATTCCTAACTTGACTAATTTCTCAAAGTAGTCTATTTTTTTAGTCAACTTTTTACAAGCTAGTCGACTTATCTCAAAAGTTCACCATTTTTATGAAATTAGTCTACTTACTTCAAAAGTAGTCTCTTTTTTAAGAAAATGATCTACTTTTGATTTATTCTACTTTTTCACTTGAAAAAAGCAACTAAATTTCCAAGATCTGCATACGGTCTAGATTTTCAGCCGCTTGCATGTGGAGAACTCATGGATGGTGGACGACGCCAAATAGTAGAATTTGGAAGATAGTGATGGGGCAAGAAAAGTGGACCAAGAAGGAATTTTCCAGAGTACCAAAATTTTTAGTAAGCCTACCAAAGAAGAAACTAATTTTGTCCATTTGGCTACCTTCACTTCAAGAAAAACTATATAAGGAGACCTCTGCATCAAAGAAGAACGAGCTCAGGGAGAGACTTGAGGAAGGAATGTGCAGCTGAAGCATTGCCTTCCCTTTGTGTGTGTAAAGCTCTTAGCTTACCACTAGTGCTTCACTTGGTAAGCTAAGAGCTCTACATGAGTAGTGGGCAAGCATTGATTGGCCATTCTTCTCTTGAGTAGCTAGTTGGAAGACTAGAGTTTTGAGAATGTATGTTTAGAGAATCGAAGTCCAACAATTCGAGTGAAGGTGTATGCTTATGTCTCCTACTGATTGTTGATATATTCAGGTAGTGATGTGTGTGAACACACTAGGACCGCCGGGGCACTTTTTTCCCTCTTTAGGAGGTTTTTTTCCCCCGGCTTGTATATACGCCTATTGCCCTAATGAGCTACTTATCTTTGTACATTCTCTAGTAATACATTTGAGTATTATGTGTTTGTGCTCCAAGCTTCTTCTTCTTCCTTGTGCTATTTGCGTGCTTCCACAGACGTCTAACTCCAACAATTGGTATCAGAGCAGGTCGTCGCTTCATCTAGGGTGCCGTCAACACTCCTCCGTTTGCAGTCTCAGATTCGCACGAAATTTGGTGAGCATACTCAAGGTGTTTCAGAGATAAAAAAAACTTCGCTGTGTGGTGCTGAAATCACGATGTGAGCTCGTTTCCGCCTTCGAATGCATTATCGTAGCGCTTGTGCAGGCTATTTCATCTTTTTGTGCCAAAGGTATATACCAGTTTTTGTTCGCCAGTATAAGCATGTCATAGTCTGCTATAGGTCTAGCAGAATTTGTCGGGGCAGTTCTGTTCAACTTTTTGAGATACAGTCAATTTTTTGCATCAAGGTATTTTAGTCACCGGCCATGGCTGAAAGCAGTGATGTATTCCGTATGTTGGTTGTTGAGGATAAGTTGGATGGTACCAACTACCCATTATGGGCTTATATGATGCGACATGTATTGGCTACAAAAGGATTGTGGAACATTATGCAGGGTGTTGAAAGACGTCCTGTTACACCTCTGACTACAGGTATTGCAAATACAGGTGCTGGAGCTGATGAAGATGGTGTCGAAGATGATATTTCGTAGATTCCTATTTGTGCTGCTGTTCTGCTACACCTACTATAGACCAGATTCGTTGGGATGGCAGAGATGCCCAGGCACATGCATTGATAGCTTTGTCTGTCAAACGTGCCATTATTCCTCACATTCACTCTTGCAGAACAACTAGGGATGCTTGGGATACACTTAACACATTGTGCCAAGCTAGGAATGAGGCTCGTGTTACTTACCTCCGAAAATAGTTGGAGAGTGAGCACATGAATGAAGGTGATTCTATGGACAGTTTCCTAACAAAGATCAAAGACTTGAAGGAACAGTTGAGTTCTGCTGATGAGGTTATACCAGATAGCTCACTTGTGCAGACCGTTCTGAATGGTCTTCCTGATTCATATCAGAGTTTTGCTTCTACTCTTCGGTTGATGATGAAAGGCAATCCAAATGCCTTGTCATTTGAGGAGTTAGTCTCTGTTCTGTTGCAGGAAGATCAGTCCAGGCAGAACATGTCCATTATGCGCGTTGCAGATCAAGCTTTCCTAGCTAGTCAAAAGGGCAAAGAAAAATGGAGCTCTTCTACTAGTAAGCAGAAATCTGCAAATGCTGCACATTCAAAGAACCAAGACAAAGATGAGAAAAAATTAGAAAAGCAGAAATTGTTTTGTAAGTACTGTAAAGGGAATGATCACATCATAAAGAACTCTCCAAAACTGCTACAAAAGAGGCAAAGAAAAAAGAGGCTGGAATGGTTGTTGCAGAAGCCTCTACACCAAAAACGGAGTCTGCTAATCTTGTGCAGGAAGAAGAATGGGCGTTTACTACTGTTTGCAGTTTTGACCCATCTTCTCATGATCAGTGCATGTCTACAGTAGACTCAGATGTTTGGTATTTTGACAGTGGGGCAACCAAACATATAACCTTGCAGCGCAATTTCTTCTCTTCACTCAAGCCTGCCCCTACAGGGAATACTGTTACATGCACCAACAACTCCTCTTATCCTGTTATGGGAGATGGTAAGATCATTTTGACTACTACTGATGGTATTTCTTTCACTTTTTCAGATGCTTTATTTGTGCCAGGGATCAAGAAGAACCTGTTATCAGTTTTTGCATTAGCCAAGATTGGCTTGGTTGTGAAATTTGTTGATGACAGGTGTACAATTCAGAAATTGAAGCTTGTACATAGTGATGTCTGTGGTCCTATGCAAACATCTTCTTTTGGAAATTATCTTTACTTCGTGACTTTCCTTGATGATTTTTCCAGGCATGCATGGGTATATCCATTGAAGGCAAAGTCCGAAGTGTTCATGTGCTTCAAACAATTTTTGGTTTTGACTGAAAATCTGTCAGCATGTAAAATGGGCATCCTTCGTTTTGATCGAGGGGGGGAATATATGTCTTCTGATTTTAATGCATTTCTGGCTGAATGTGGGATAAAAAACCAGTGTACAGTGTCGTGTACACCTCAATAGAATGGAGTTTCTGAACAGAAGAACAAGTCTCTCATGGAGATGGCGAGGTGTATGGTCAAGAGTTAGGCTTTACCTCATAGTTTCTGGCTTGAGGCTGTCATGTGTGCAGCATATGTACTGAACAGGTGTCCCACTAAAGCGCTGCAGTCTATCACTCCATATGAGGCTTGGCATGACCGCAAGCCATCTGTTGCTCATATGCGTGTTTTTGGTTGTTTTGCATATGCATTAGTGCCTGAACAACATCGCAGAAAATTGGATGATAAAGCAATAAATGTATTTATGTTGGATACAATTCTGAAAGTAAAGGCTATCATCTGTATCATCCACAGACTAAATGCATTCTAGTTAGCCGTGATGTTGTATTTGTGGAAGATGCTATTCAGCCATTGCTTTCATGTACAAAGGAGACATTTGTTGGCTCCAAAGACATGTATGATACTTTGATGCCTCTTTTTACAGGTAGATAGTCTAGTGTTGGTCCTAATGAGGCAACTTCTCAGCCTTTGCAGGTTTCATATGATGATGCAGATCATTCCATTTTTTATGCAGATTTACATGATGCACTTGTTGATGAGAGAGCCGATATTGAGCAGGAAAAAACTATGCCAAAATGGCTAGTGCAGACTTTGCGTGACAGCAAATTAGATGCACCTTTGTTATATCAATACTCGTTCAGGCTCTCATAGTGCCTCCTTTGCATCAGATTTCTCTGCTATGGCTCCATCTAGTCTCTGTGATGAGAATGAGCATGTTTCTTTTGATGAAGCACAAAATTCAGAAAATTGGATGGCTTCTATGCAATCTGAATATGATGCTATAATGAAGAATGGTACATGGTCTTTATGTGACTTGCCTCCTGGCAAGAAGGCCATTGGCACTAAGTGGGTATACAAGCTGAAGCGTAAACCTGATGGTACAGTTGACATGTATAAGGCTAGGCTTGTTGCAAAGGGTTATGCACAGGAAAGAGGCATTGATTTTGATGAGACCTTTGCACCTACATGCCGTATGACTACTGTTCGGAGCATTTGTGCACTTGCAGCCCATCATGGTTGGAATGTACATCAGTTGGACATTAAAACAACATTTCTGAATGGTGACTTGCATGAAGAAGTGTATGTCTTTCAGCCCGTGGCTTTGTGCAAAAAGGGCATGAAAACCAGGTGTGCAGGTTAAAGAAGGCATTATATGGTTTAAAGCAAGCACCACGTGCTTGGTATGAGAAGATACATGCCTATCTGGTTGCACATGGTTTTGAGAACAGTCCAACTGAAAGCACCTTATATGTTAAGCGTGCTAATTATGTGCTTCTGATCATTGTTGTCTATGTTGATGACATGCTGCTCACTGGTCCTATTGAGAAGCATATTGCGGATTTCAAGGCTGATTTGCATGCCTCATTTGAGATGTCTGATTTGGTGCATTTGCATCACTATTTGGGCATTCAGTTTATGCAAGTTGATGGTGGAATGGTTTTGTGTCAAACAAAATATATTGACACATTATTGCAGCATTTTGGCCTTGAAGACTGTAAGCCTATTGCCACTCCTATGGAGACAAGTTTACGATTGAGTCTTCATGATGCTGGAGATGCATTTGATGTTGTTCTCTATCAGCAAGTTGTTGGATGCTTGATTTAATTATGCATTACTTGGCCAGATATTCAGTTTGTTGTCTCGTAGATGAGCAGATTTATGCATTGCCGAGGAGTCAAGCATTGGCAGACAGTTAAGCGCATCTTTCGCTACTTGAGTGGTACTTGGCTACTTGGGTTGTTTTATCCCAAGGGGGGATCCCTACCGCCAGATTTGCATGCTTTTTCTGACTTTGATTGGGCTAGTTGCTATGACACTCGTGTGTCCACTAGTGGCTTTTGCTTCATGCTTGGTAGCTCATGTATATCTTGGTTGAGCAAGAAGTAGACTACTATGGCCACTTCCAGTTGTGAGGCTGAGTATAGGGCAGCTTTCACAGCTACTGTTGAGTGTGTGTGGCTCAGACGCCTTATGGTTGATTTGGATGTTGGTCAGTCTTCTGCCACCACCATCTTCACTGACAGTGAGAGTGCATTGGCAGTTGCGAGGAACCCTGTGTTCCATGCTTGCACTAAGCACATTGAGGTGCATTATCACTATGTTAGGGAGAGGTTCTCTGCTGGGGAGATCAGCTTGGCATATGTGCCCACGCAGGAGAACATTGCAGACCTTTTCACGAAGGCTCTGCCTAGGGAGAAGTTTGAAGCTTTCCGCAAAGCTTTGGGCTTACTTCCTTTTGTGGAGTGATTGACACATAGCTTGGCACTTCCTTATACATGAGTGCCAGCTCCTTGTTCACCGCATCACTCCCAGGGGGGATTTGTTGATATATTCAGGTAGTGATGTGTGTGAACACACTAGGACCGCCGGGGCACTTTTTTCCCTCTTTAGGAGGTTTTTTTACCCCAATTTGTATATACGCCTATTGCCCTAATGGGCTACTTATCTAGTAATACATTTGAGTATTGTGTGTTTGTGCTCCAAGCTTCTTCTTCTTCCTTGTGCTGTTCGCGTGCTTCCGCAGACGTCTAACTCCAACACTGATTGCCCGAAGTTTGTATAATCCTCTTTTGAGTTGTTTATGCTCATAATTTCAACTTCTTTCTCTCATTTCACTTTGTGTCATTGTATGTGCTATTTTTTTGTTTCTTATTGAGTCTTCAAATTGCAACCACAATGCATATTGTACTTAAGAGGACACATCACATTGAGCATATAGATCAAGAAATTGATCTACACCAAGCAAAAAATCCATTGCCACATCGGGTGAGGTAGCTCTATGATTATGCAAACCCCATCCCATAATCACTAGAACAGGTTGGAGATGGATCAAGGCAATCACAAAGAATAGACGAGTAGAGACGAGCAAGTGTCCCTATTCTAAATGCAGCCCTAATGGATAAGCCTATTCAAGAACAAGAAAGGGAAACAACCAATGTGGAAGAGGCATTCGACATGCTGAATTGGAGAGATTTTGTACAAACATAATATGGCAATATCATGAAGAATGGAACTTGGAAGCTAGTGGATTGACCCCTTAAGCACAAACTCATTGGCACCAAGCAATTGTAGAAGCTAAAGTACAAAGTTGATGGTACTTTGGAAAAGTACAAAGCAAGACTTGTTGCACAGGGGTACTCACAAGTTGAGGGGATTGAATTCTATGAATAATTTGCCTCGACTATAAGGATGACATTAGGGAAAAAAATGAACCCTGCATGGGCCTTGTAAGGATACCTAATTTTTAGGGATTAAGCTTAATTCTATTCTTGTTTAAGGGGACAAAGTGCATTTAATAGGGCACTTTTTAGTAGGCTAGAGTAGGCTTTTTTTTAGGCTTTACTAGGCCTCTCTCTTTCTTCTTCTAGAGAGAGAGAGCAAGAGAATCTACTTTCCACCTCATCAAACTCGTGCATGTATTTGAATAAAAAAATGATTTTTTTTAAAGTTTCATTTTTAGTGCATATTAACTCAAAAGGGCTCATTTTCTACTATATATGTCTGAAGTCACTTTTTGGGCCCATCTTTTAAAGTTTCTTTTAGAAAAAGTATAATTTTCAAGCTCCCTTCAAAAGTAAGTGCCACATCATGAAATCCATGACTATGCTTCCCCCAAAAAATTACTTTTTTCAAATTTCATCATTTTCAACCATACACAGTGCAAAAATACACTTTAACCCATACACATACAGGAAAAAACATTTTCTCGGCAAAAAATATGCTTTAGAGTCCCTTCCAACCAGTTTTCCACTTTGTTTTTTATATTCTTGGTCATTAGAAAAGATGGTGTTGACATGTATCACAAACTTCACAATAGAACGTCCTCATGCTCCTGCATCAACAAGTATCCATGTTTGTATGCCTAGAGAGTTTGCTCCAGTCAATTCTCAAAATGAACGTCATGCAACTGGAGAAAAAGGTATTGATCTTTGGACTCATGGTTCACTATATCCTCCTGATCCAATATCTTCTTACCATCCAACATTCCATAACCTCTCAGCTTTACTTCAATTCATTAGTGCAGGTGAAGCTAGACTATTAGGTTATTGCAAACGATTATCTACACATTCACATGCTACTACTAAGTATTGGTTCCAACAATATCAACTCCATCATATGAGGGTGGTCACTTTAGAAAGCACAATAATATCTTTACAAAAACAACTTGCAAACTTTGAATAGGATATGGAAGCAAAGGAAACCACAATTTCAAAGTTAAATGCCAATCTCCAACAGCTAAAAGAGACTCTGTTTGATATGAGATATAGGAAATGAGCATTGTCATCCTTTGAAGCTCTTTCAATAGGTGGTGGAGCATGCAAATGACATATATATGCAACAAGGTGAGTGTTTGTTTTACTTTTATATGTTTTAATGAAGATTTGTAATGGAATCTTTCATTGTGTAGGTCATTTATTCAAGGCATAAGTGCTTCATCAATGACACAAGACCAATTCAAACTGATGAATAGTTGTACAAACAACAAAGAAATCACTTCTGCTATAGACACACCCATAGGAAAGTGTATTAGAGTTGTTCTTGAATCTGAGTTTTCAGAGAAGTTAAGAAACCTTATCAAAGTGCAAGATGTGCAGGCAATATGTGACAAAGCGGGCATCAATAGAAATGGATATACTGCAATGTATAAACTTTTGAGGCAAGCCTTACAAGCATAAGGTATTTCTCAAAGTATATTTCCATGCCCATATAAAGTGTCTAAAAAAAAAAAAACTTCTAATGAGGATGTGACTCGTACTATTGGACAATATTTATTCGTAGAAGACATTATGCCTACCTCTGTTTATCATCCAAATATTCCCAAAAAGCAATCAAAGATCCTATCTACACAAGGATTTACTTACACTAAATTCAACAATATATTTGTGCATCTTCAGAAGCTTCAACAAGCAATGGTTCACTTTTATAGTTCAACAATCAAAGGTACCCCTACTACATTTTATTTGGTAATGAAGTTTTATTGCATTCAAGTGTCATATTAAGGTAATGTTTCCTCTTTTGTGTAGACTGTAATGATAAGTTAATGTTCATACTAAAGCTTGATGAGTGCCAAATCATAAAGGGTCGGCGATTGGAAAGGTTGAGTGTGATGCTAATGAATGAAGTTATGGACCATGCAATGAGTGATGAAACTTTAGGATCCGCTTCCCATTTTACTTAGAGTGTGCAATCAGAGCAAGATATTTGGTGGCTAGGTGCTATAGAAGTTCCCAAAGAAAAAGAATGTTATTTCATGTATTTCTAATAGGATTCCATGGATTACAAAAGGAACTTTTCTCAAATACATGGGAAAAAGCTTCCTGTAGATGATATAGGTGATTTTGAGGTAGAATGGCATTTGGGTGGAGACCATAAGAGTATAAAATGCTTGTTCGGCTATAAACAAGGAGCATCTTCTCTCTATCCTTGCCCATATTGTACACAACACAGGATCTAAGAGACAGTCTAAACATGCAAGGGCATTGATGAGAGTTGATGACTCTGAAGAAATTGATGACATAGACTCATCGAATCGTAGGGAATGGGAGATATCACTCTTGTGGTGTCCAATGTTACAAGAACTGACTCGTGATAAAAGAAGCAATGATTGGAACCCCATTATTCCATTTCCATTAGTCAATGTTCACTTTTGTACTTTGCATGCATTCATGAGGATCTTTGATAGGCTTTTGAAGCTCCATGTTGAATATGCATTTGCAATGAAACCACTAGAGAGGTCTAGAATAGCAATCCAAAAAATAGAAGATCTTTTGAATTCTATTGGTTGTCATGGTGGCCATGTATCTTTAGTTATTAAGAATTATCGTGAGTCTCAAGAGATTTTACAACAAGTTTCAATGACTGGGAAGAAGGCAAGATGCTTCTTTAAAAGAGATGTGAATAGTCAAGATGATGGGAAATGGGAGCTTTGGAAGGACCTTTGTTCAATTAGGATTGAAAATGATAGTTAGGTTGATCTCATTAATAAGCGAAAGAAGGTTTAGTCATCATTAGATCAATTGTTACATTTGATTGGTTTGGTTTCCACTAATGCTTCACAATGAGAATTATTCCAAGTGACTTTGAAGGAGTTTACATAGTCATTCATCTTATCGTGGGGAGAAAGAAACATTACACATTACATAGTAAGTTTTGCTTACATTTTTTTATTTGGTCTTAAATACCATGTGTATATCTTATTGACCAGACCATAGCATATTCTTTTTGCACATGGAGCATATTTTATGAATCGATATGGATCACTGGACATTTTTAGTACACAAGGAATGGAGAAGTCACATTACAGGGCTAGAGGTGTTTACTTTAAAAACAACCATCATGGGGGTGGTACACTGCAATCAAACTATTTAGAAGAAATGAACATGGTTTTTTCATATGACATTCGCTAGAAAATATGTAATAGAACGAGCATGTGAGTCACAAATAGCAAAGATTTCAAGAAAGATACAACATGATATTGCAAGAGAAAAGTGGATGTCATCATCAGGACTGCTACATCATGCCCAATGGTGTGCACAAAGAGTCTGCGCAGGTTCTACTTGGACATAGTTTCCCAACTCTTAAAATGCATTATTTCTTATCAAAACTTTTTTCAAGGATTTTATAACTCCTTTCTCTTCAAATAAATTTTCAATGTTTTTTTAATATTCTTTTAATGTTTTAAAACTAATTTTTATTCATTCAAATGTGAACAGGACAAATCTTAAGTGAAAGACTATAAATAAAGATGTCCTTCTTCATTTTACCAATTTACATACTAAGAGAATGGCAGGCACAAATCAGATGCTAGAAAGGATCATATCATCTACCCTAGCCATGTGCAAGGTACCCAGTGCCCACCATGGATGACACCCCACAAGAAGCGTTGAACCACAAGCCACTCTTCTAGATGAAACTTGGGTGCAAGGACACACTCTGGCATCATTCCATCACGGGGGAATGAAGCTTCACAACAACAGAGAGATGTAACACAAGAAATGCAATCTTCCCCTTCTATATCTGATGATGAGCCCCCACAAAGGACATCATTCAAGGCAAGGCCCAAACAATCATCTCAAGCATGTAGGCTTGGGGTAAATGCACCAAGATCTCCCCCTCAAGCCTAACATTTTTGGCCTCCAAATAATTCTTCAATTGTTCTTGATTTCCTGCAAGCCAATCATCAACTTGAATCTACTCAATTTTGTACCATTAGGAGCTTTAGTCAAAATGTTTGCACACTGCATATTTGTGGAGACATAGGATAGTTGAATATCCTTTCTCATTAGCTTCTCCCTTACACAATGGTAGTGGACTTCAATATGCTTGGTTCTAGCATGGTATACTGGATTAGCTGCAAGATGTAGTGAGCTTGTGTTGTCGCCAAAAATGTGAGGTGTTGAAGAATGAAGTCAAAGATCTGTATACAAAGATTTTAACCACATGATTTCTTGATTTGCATTAACAAAACCTCTATATTCGGCTTCACTAGAAGATAATGCCATTATTGGTTGCTTCTTGGATGACCAAGGATTGATTTTTGAACCTACAAATGATACATATCCAGATGTGCTTCTTCTATCATCTCTAGATTTGGCCCAATCCGCATCTGAGTAGGCCTTTAGCTCAATATCTGAAGTAAATGGATAAAACAAACCTTCATTCATGGTCCCCTTTAGGTACTTGAGGACTCTCTTGGCTGCTTCCATATGTGCTCTTCTCGGCTTATGCATAAACTGACTCAATATGCTAACACTATAGCATATATCCACCCTTGTGAGTGTTGCATAGTTCAAACTTTCAACCAAGCTTTGATAGCTTGTGATGTCTTCAATTGGCTCTTCTTCATAAGCACTAAGCTTATGATTTTGCTCCATAGGTGTACCTACACACTTGGTGTTTTCCATCTTGAACTTGATGAGCATGTCATGCACATACTTCCTTTGTGTGATGTATATACTTGAACCTGTGTAGATTAACTCCGATCCAAGAAAATAAGTGAGTGGTCCAAGATCACTTATTTTGAACTCCTTGTTCATTTGGTTATTTACCTATTTGATTCCTTCAAGATCATTCCCTGTGATAATGATATCATCAACATACACACAGAGATAAATCACTTCATATCCATTCCTCTTTATAAACAAACAGGTATCCACCTTGCTAGCTTTGAATCCTTGGTCCTGCAAATAAGTCACCCATCTCAAATTCCAAGATCTTGGAGCTTGCTTCAATCCATACAAGGCTTTCTTTAATTTCCATACATAGTTAGGATGATGTGCATCCTCATATCTAGGAGGTTGTGCCATATACACTTCCTCAGAAATCCATCCATTTAAGAAAGCATTCTTTACATCAAGTTGATAGAGCTTCCAATTTCTAGATGCAGCAAGACTAATGAGAACCCTAATTGTAGGCATTTTTGCAACAAGAGAAAAAGTCTCCTCATAATCAATACCATGGGTTTGAGCAAACCCTTTAGCAACTAACCTTGCTTTCTGTCTATTTATACTTCTAGCTAGATTCCTCTTGATTTTGTATATCCATCGAGATCCAATTACCTTCATAGATGGCTTGTTAGGTACAGGCTCCCAAGTGTCATTCTCCTTCAAGGCTTCCATTTCTTCATCCATTGCATCTCTCCAAGCTTTCTTGATTTGTGCTTCTTCAAATGTGGTAGGTTCTTCATTGGTTGAATCCTTTGCAATGTAGATTGATTGCTTGGTGACCAAAGAAGTACCATAATCATACCTCTCTGGTTTCTTCTTCTCCCTTGAAGACCTTCTAAGTGGTTGATGTGAGCTCTCGGGTCCATATGTAGCATCTTGCATCTTTGCTTTACCTTTGCTCTTCCATAGCTTTGCTCTTTCCAAGTCTTCAAGGTCAATCTCCGAATCACTTTCTTCAATTTTTTTTGGCTCCTTTGGTTGAAGTGATGGAAAATCTTCATTCAAGTCATAAGGCAGCTTCACTTTCCTGTCATCATCAAACCGTGATTTGTTCTCATCAAAAATTACATCTCTACTCACAAAAAATCCTTTATTAGTTGGATTGTACAATCTATATCCTTTTTGTTTTGTTCATAACCAATAAATATGCAATTCTCTACCTTGGGATCCAATTTCCCTCTTACTTGAGAAGGAATGTGAGCATAGGCTAAGCATCCA
The DNA here is from genome assembly GCA_020310875.1 of Ceratopteris richardii. NCBI lineage: Eukaryota > Viridiplantae > Streptophyta > Polypodiopsida > Polypodiales > Pteridaceae > Ceratopteris > Ceratopteris richardii. Next base: position 36,216,800 of record CM035414.1, on the reverse strand, counting down.
AAGATTTTACAATGCTCTAGACTAGGTCTTCTTCCATTCCACACTTCATATGGAGTGGTTACCTCTAGTGACTTAGATGGAAGTCTATTTATGAGATTGTTGGGTCCTAAACCCAAGAGAAAATGCCTACGCACAATGATACTTTGCCCAAACTTTCTAATGCTAGGTCAGTTTTGATCGTCCTAAGTCCACAATTTCACTTCAATGTATCGATGGAGTAGACGGGAGAATACATGCACAAATGGATATCCAATCGCAATGGTTACCTCTCGAGACCTCCCTCTCCCTATCTCCTTGCCTTCCTTTCTTCTTCTTGTTTTCCTTACTTGCTAGATCACCCACACTTAAAAGTACAACAACCTTTGTTTTCTTTTCTCTCTCTATCTCTATCTTTCTGCCTAAGTCTGCTTCTTATATTCTCCCTTGGTCTTCTTTGTTTTCTCGGCTCTGTCACCCACAGGTTTTCATATGATCAATGGACAACTGTCAAGATGTATTCCAATTCTGATTCAAGACAGAGAAGCAACTCCCCACAAATTAAGTGAAAAGTGGCCTTTACTCAAACTAAGATTCGCATTGACACATCATCATTCATCCTGTAAGCAATTCTTAGCCAGATAAATTAGAGCACGTTCATCAACCATTCAAGTCATATGAAAGCACATTCCTATGACATATTGCAGAATGCACGCATACCACCACTTGCAACATCAAGTATTTGTAAATACTCATCTACACCATCAATCAGGCATTTGTAAGCTTGGGCAATTCTTTCACACACTTGAGCTTTCTGAAGATCTAAGAGATCCTCATTAGACACACCAAGATCATACATCTGCAACATTCTCCATCCTCAAGGAGGATGGCTAGAGATAGTTACTAGTGCACTTCGCATGCAGAGTAGACTTTCATTGCAAATAAACCCAAAACATAGGCAATCAAGTATGAGCCCTAATTCTGATAGATTCAAAAGCTCAGATTCACAAGAGAACTGTTAGCCCTCTTGATAGTGACCCAACAATCAACATTGCTTGGATTGTCCATCCAGAGCTCACAACAATTAGTGATATCCATCACCATGTCCCTCATTCCAGATTCAGAGCCCTGCTGAGAAAGGTCTCCTCATCCTTTTCAAGTACTACATGTTGTTCCAAGAGCTTTGGGGACCGATCGGCATCCTCATTGTGTATGCAAGGGTAAATTTTTGCTCACCACTTGAACAACTCTCTGTCAAGGAATACCATCATCAGAAGACTCAGCACAAGAATGTGTGCCCTCTAGTATCATGCGATCAAAGTAGAGGTAGAATGGGTAACAAAGCCATGATATCTAAAGCCTCAACTGTTTCACACAGGGATCAAAGTAGACATGCATTTATCGTTAAATTCCCAGCAAAGCCCTCCTGATTATCTTCGCATTCATTCATGGTGTCAATATACATAACATATATGATCATGAATATCTAACCCATCCCATTTCCATTAAAATTCTAGACTTGAAAACAGTAAGAGTGTTAGCTCACAAAATGGTTGATTTTGATGCACTAATGTGGTTCTATTTGGCAGGAAATTTGTTTGATTTCAGGGGGGAATTCTCTTCCGCTTCATGGGCTATGGAGATAGGCAGATATATGAGAGGGATCCATCCGAGGATGAATATGACATTATCCAAGAGCTAACAGATCTGCCTACCAAATTTCAACAACCAGCTGGAAGAGTGGCTGAACATCTGAGACCAGATGTAATCAAGTGGAAGGATACTTCCAAAGTGTATTTTGATCTTGCGAACCAGCCGATTGAAGAAAGCTTCTCACCATTAATAGGAAGACAATATGCACCATTCTATGCATCGTTGTTAGCGGCATATTTTGCAACACTTTGGCTTGCCTCATTCATCATTGACCTGGAACCTATGTCCTTCTTCTACTCGAATCCTCTTTCAAGCTACTTGTCCTTGCAGTTACTACGAGCCTTCGGATATCTCATATACCTCATTTTACAGACAGCAAATATCATCTATTCATGTATCCTAGACATATTGGTTGGAAAGCTTACTGGACGCCTGCAGTGGGTTGTGGCTGTGGGGATAGTGCGCCTTTTCTTATCTTATCCACGGGGGGGGGGGGGGGGGGGGGTGTCACAAAATTCCAGTGTGTGGCTATTTGGGAGGTCTCTCGATTTCCGTGGAAAAAGGGGGGAGAAAAAAGGGAGATTGAGCAGCGCTCTCTCTCTCGCTCTCTCTCTCTCTCATTCGTAAGGAGAAATGACGATGGGGCATTCGGGTTTTGGCTACTGTGTGTAGGTGGAAGGCGAAGATGTCAAGAGGGGATTTGGGGAGCTCTGTGGACGAAGCAAATGGGAAGCAAAAGGCGATCTGGTAGGCAGGCAAGAGCATGAGGAAGGAGATGCATCCTGTAGCAATGGAGAGGGAACAGCCTACGTGGCAGTGAGAGAGGGACCATCGAAGAAGTTCAACTATGAAGAGCTTGCTGGATGTCTGTATATCTTGGATATTGAAACAAGGGACGAAGGAGTAGTGAAGGAGGGGTTCATCGGTCCTGGAAGTTTTTTTTCCATTGTCTTTTTATGGGTGTGCAGATGTGCAAGGGGATGACACCCGTAGGCTAGCAAATGAGATTTTCAGAGATAGATTTTTTTTTAATCTGACAATTTTTTGGAGTTATTTGTCTAATTCGTGTGGAGGAGCTATTTGGACAGATATATATGTATGGAAAGATCTGAATCCCGACTCATGAAGCAAGAGATGCGCTGCGAAGATGTGGCTCTTGAAGGAATTGCATGACACTAAAGTTTTAATCAAACTATATGATCAAGGGAAGCACTCTTCAACAACGCAGGACTGACAGAGAGCAAGGATTGTTCCTGGACGTGTGGAGCAAAGTAGATTATCTGAGCTCGTCTTGAATTTGAAAGGGATATTTGGAGGCAGGGTTGCTGCTCTCGGTGGTGGGGTTGAGGTACAATCGGGGATTTTTGTTTTGGGTAGCAGAGGTGGAGTAAAAAAAAAAACCCTCTCTGTCTACCCTCGCATATGGACCACAGGGGATCGAGAACATGGCAGAAACACAGAGAATGCTCGAAAGGAAATAAGCTGGGCATGGTGGCTGCTGTTGGCTTGCCTTCGCACTGTGTATGATAGCAACTTGCAAGGATGATGAGAGACTGAGAAAATGAAGTGGCTGCCAATGAAAGTCTGCAGAAAACTCAGGTGCAAATGGAGCCTTTGCAGAGCTGAAGTTTAGTGTTGCAGGGGAAGACCCAGATGCTTTTGGTCGGGAATGGTGGACATCAAGTGACCATAGCAGGAAACAAACATCTGCAAGGAAAAAGGAGTTCACGTGTAGGTTGCAAAGGAGATCCCAAAGTACTCATTATTCCAAGAAAGAATGCTTCAGAGTCAAGCAAATGTTCTCCTACTCGACATGGTGGATTGATTTAGGATGTGATGGATGAAGGGAGCGTTCCTGCCTCACATATTGGTTCTGAGGAGACAGGAAATCAAACATTTGGATTGATCGCTATGGAAAGTCTTTTTTCACAACAAGTACCCATGGACATGATTTTTTGTATCTACCATTTATAATGAAGGCAGCAGCCCGTCATGAAGAGGATTTACTAGGCAATTGCACGAAAGTGCATTGAAGTTCTAAACAAAGGTGGGGAGCAATTCATGCCGATTATCAAGGATCCTCATCAACAGTTGGGTCCTGCTGTATGTATCCCGCAGAGTGGGGATGTCAATTTTTCCGCAGGTTTGGAAGGTTGCAGCGACCGATGAAATGTAGTTGTTGAATGATGGTTGTAGTGGATGGGCGTTATCATAGGGCAATGAAAGCACGATTTTAGAGTCTTCAGTTCTGACTTTTGAAAGACGGCCTGCAAATTCTGGATCTCTGAAGTTCTGAGTATCACCCTCCGTAGCTCTCCTTAGTTCCGAAAGGTATGCATGAAGTAGCCATGGAAGGTTGATATTATGTGTCACTTTGTGGAATGTGGGCATAGAACAAGTGACATCGAATTACCTGTTTTGTCTATCGTAAACGTTAGAGCACACATTGATCCTTGTAATGTAAAGCATTTCGAGATCATATACATGGAGTGCTAGATGATCCCCATAACACTTCCTTTGAGGGGATTTCTCTTTTTGACTGAAGTGAGTTTGCAGAAAGGGGTATTTGAATGTAATTGGGAGTTGAAAAACATATCATGGCATGGTCTACGCCTTTGAGGAGAGACTTGGTTTGCTATGCTGTCATAGAATTTAAATAGCATCGAAAATGGTTTTTCTTTACTCATAGACCCAGAGGGCTAATGAGGCTCACTTTGACTATGCATAGAGGGAAAGGAAGGGGAAGAAAAATAGGAAAAGAAAGAGAAAGGGTAAGGGATAGTGAGAACATGTGAGTGAGAGATAAAGTGAGGTGAAAGAGTGGTGTATGTGAGTGTGTGAATTTGATTGTGTGAATATTTGAGTTGTGAAATGTGTGAATGGTAAAAGTGGGTGATTGTGAGTGCAAGTGATTGATTGGTAGCTCGTCTGATTTTGAGTGCCCCAATGTGTTTGAATGTGGGCGAAGGAGTATGCATGTATGTAAAATATGAGTGGTCATGTGAATGAGTGTGTATGAAAGCACTTGGAGTTTGTGAATTTGAGGGGGTGATTCGTCGATGAGTATGAGAAAGTGTGCACTACACTATTCACGTATGTGCGGAGGTGTGTACTAGTGACTTGAGAGCGCATTTGTGTCTGTACGGAAGAGAGTGTGAGAACAATTGAAGGATAAGTAGGAAGCGAGGAGGGAAAGGAAGTTAGGAACTAGGGTGAGAGGGTAAGAGAAAGTGCACGAGTATGTGTATGTGAAAAAGGGAAGGAAGTGTGATCGGGAACCATATGAGCTAGTGCATAGCCATAAGAAGAATCCGTTGCGAGATAATTGTGGGCTCTAGGTGATCCAACTGGACCGATTCCGAGGGTTTAAGCAAAATAACGGCTTCCACAACCATCTTTTCATTGGGCTTAGGAGCTTTTCAAAGAGTGGTACGTATGCAACCTACGAAGCATGCCAAGATTTTTTCTGCTTTAAGAATGTGTATGTCTAGCTAATGATGTGACCATTTAAGGATACTAAGCATCTCATGAAGCCCTGCATATAGAGTTAAATGCTAGTAAAGACAATATCACAACAAAAAACACGATTGATATTTCATTGATCTAATCACCATCTTGTTCTTATAACTATTCTAACGATTAGCATCAATGTACATCTTCATGACTCAAAGGGGGATAATCACTCAAACTTGGAGATGAAATTCCGAAAAAATCTTTAGACCTTAGAGGCAGGCAGCCATTAATGCCTCTCAGAGTAGCACGATTCGTACCTCTTGTTCTTACAATAGCCCACTTCTCACGTCAGTTTCCTGCTCAATGCATCTCTCCATGAGTGTTCTCCAACAACCCTTTTGAAGCCGTCACATGAAGCTTTGTGGGAGTTCGAAGCTCTCTCCTTCTTCTCCTTCTTCCGCGTTCACTCTCAAACAGCTGGTTGTGGTTTCGGGCACAAATGGAGGTCGCTACTCTCCTTACAATGCCCGTCCTTACTACTACCTGAATCGCACGCTACGCGCCTTGCTTTACGTTCGCTATGCCGCCGCGTTACGACTCGTAAGTAATTCCTCGAGATTTGTCGGGCCTCAATCACCAAAGTCCAGGGAAGGGATCCTTGTGCAAAAGTTCATGCACAGTCCCGTCTAGACTCCTTGAATGAGGAGAGAGACCATGAACAACCCTTTTGATTGCTATCTTCTCTGATGGGCACCCCACGATTCACTGAGACCAAGTCCCAAAATTGAAGAAGCACCCTCCCAAGCACAGGAGCTTCTGCTTGTGGGTGAAGTCCAAAAAACAGTAGCGACAAAAACAAAACACGAAGAAGAAGAGGTTCCCTCCCCTTCTGCATATATGCTTCCTCCCATGAGTGCATTTAGGGGCCATGTTACTATATGATCAATGTCTACCCCTCATGATTGTATGCACATTTTGTAAGGCCCCCATTATGAGGAGAAGCCAAGCATGCATTACCCAATTGATGGGAATCCCAACTTGCATGTTAGATGAAGGTCATATTGGACCATGTAAGGTATTGTAAGGAAAGGGGTTACCAAGGTCCCCAATTGTGGGGTCCGGGGTAGCGGTGAGTAGCCCCGGCTAAGGGGTCCAAGGGGGCTAGTGGGCCCCCTAGCTAGGCGGGTCCTAGGGGCCAACGGGCCCCTTGGTGGGGGTCTGGGGGCAACCCCCCAGTGCGATGGTAAAGAGAATATTCCATGGAATATTCCCTGTCAGAGTCAAAAATCATTTATATTTGTTAGCTTGGTTCAACCAGTCTAAGCCGTCTATGGCAATTACGCGGGCTGGCCGACCACGCTCTATCGCCCATGTATAGCTGTCCACGAAAGGCCACCCATGATCCTATATATACATGACTTCTGCACTACCTGAGACATCGAATTGAGCCAGCATAGCTCTACCTTGTATCTCCCTATCTAGAGTTGTCTAGATCACCATTTAGGCTCTACCTTGAGAGTGCACGGGTGGACAATGCCATCATCTTTGTACTTGTTGTTAGTAGAAAATAGTTGAGATTCTCCTATATATGTTACCTTCTCTGCTACTACTCCTGTGTTATATTGCATAACTATTGTCTTACAGGCCATCCCCTAGAGAAGGATGCCCCTTCTCTCCTTTGTCAGGGGCAGCTGCCCCGAGTAGAAAAATTGTCCGTAAGTCCTCACAGCATCCTCACATGATAAACATATGGCATTTTTGAAAAATTCTCATCACGTACTGAAAGGGAATCAAAAATCTGTTTTGCTTTTACATAAAAAACCAAATCTCTAATACATATCCACCAAAGCATTACCAACATCAACATCAGCTTTCCTCAATCCTTTTCAAATGATCTCCTTAGGGATTTCACAGCCTGCATCAGTGTCCTTTGCATGGCTATAAGCTTTTAAAGAGCAAAGATATGCAACCAAATCTGATATTGCACCCTCAACTTGCATTCTTGGCTAGCAAGAAATTGTCTCATTGCATCACCCATGTTTTACATATCTTGCCAACCAAACTATTGCAAACAATAGGGTCATTGTTCAAAGTACCTCCTCTCACCAGTTTAGCATGAGGTTCATCAGAACATTAGAAATTATCTCCCTGTTTCAAAGAGGTCCCAAAGCAACATAAGTCTATGATTGTAATAGTTTTAGATTTTCATCTCCAGCAAAACCTGACTCGCATAGCATGCCCCATCAAAAGCTTCTTCACCAAGCCTTGCATGGCAACAAGCACTTAGGACAAAAGTGCGAGCATCCGAATGGATTCCCTCAAATCGCATCTACTCAAAACAAGTGATTGCATCCTGAACATGCTCATATTTCCCACAACGTACAAACAACAGCCAACCAACAATGATGTTTGATCGCATAAGCCCCTTGCAAGCCAATTCCACATGTGCTTCTCTACCCTCATTAATGGTCTCCGCACTGCAACAAGCTTTTAAGCTGCAACCAAAGGTAACAACATTGGCAAGGCTCCTTCAAGCTGAATTTTGGCACAACATTCTAGTGCTTCTCTTTCACATAGCACACATTTTCCATCTTCATAGTACCTATTGTCAAACATCTATTCCACAGAATGGAGACATGTTAGTGCCAAAAAATCGATCATAAACATAGCTAACATACTCCCCTCTTCTGCTCGCAAAGTCGTCCTTGATGAGCCTTCTACCACCGATGCCAACTCGCTTTTCGCCTATCACTCATCCAATTGGTTAGATCGCATGAAGCATCATAATCCTGTCAGCCCAAATCATGCCATCATGTAAACTCACACACACACATGTATGTCAAACCTCTTATTCATACCTCATTCCCGTGCAGAATATTTTACCATCTACATCATCACATGTACTCATGCATGCACACACTCACCTCCACCACACCATGGCTTAAATGCATCTATGCTTGCTCATATCTGCTCATGCCACATTCTTTCACATTCTCTGCAACAAAACCTGAACAACCACATAGCAGCCATACAATTCTCATAAGTTCAATCATAAATCAAAATCAATCAAGCCCATCGTATGTCCGCTCCTTGCTAGGCCCTACGACAAAACTCAATAACAACATATGATCCACATGTGTTACTCAATCCAAATCATAAATTCAAACCATGAGACCAATCAGACTCCCGCAATCTCGTCATGACTCTACTGCTCCAAGATCATCCTATAAACTTATAGACAACTAACAAACCACATTACTCATCAAAAAAATATGCATACAAGAAGTAACTTGGCCAAGTCATCCTTCTTGCATTCATGTCACCTGCATCTCGACAAAATGGTCAATCCAAAAATATAACAAAAAGAGAATCACTAAGCATATATATCCATACATCAAAGGCTCATATGCTTGTCGCATACATGCCTAAGCAAAAATGAGGTTGTCGAAAACATCACCTTACACACACTCCCAAAAAACCAATCACACATGATGAGACGAGATAAGGTAGGGAATTCTCCAGGCGCACGCACACCACTACAAGCATTTAGAATGGACCTATCAGTAGCATCAAAAAGTCCAAGTCCAACAAGTCACCTACAACTAATCGGTCCGGCACATATAATGGCTATATCATCGTCAGTGTCGGATCTCGGCTGATTGATCTATCAGTAGCCAGTTGCTCAATATCTCAAATACATACATGCAAAAACATATAACACACCCATCCGGGTGATCGCTGCCCTCCTCCTCTTTGTCTCTCCCCCTCAGGAGTGGGAGCTTTCCTCTTTCTTTTTCTCTTTATTTATTTTTACTTGCATGAGTTGGCCTATGTTGCAATTGGATGCGACTCATGCACATGGCCACCCATCTACCAACACAACATAGTGCACAACGACATATATACATGACAGATACACATATACATACATGCTTGCCCATAGCAAAGCTAGGTGCAGCTCGTGGTCCCGACTACCCGACCGAAATGGCTCCACTTACCTACCAACCCACTATGGCGCGAAGCACCAAAATAGATATGCACACGCATCCATCTTGGCCTATGATGAAACTAGTGTCGGTTCATGGTCTTGATCACTTGGCCAGGAGGACTCCACCCACCTACTAGCCCCTCATAGCACGCGGGCACACATACATATATGCTTTTACTTGTGCTTTCTTTTTCTAATTTTTGTTTTTTTCAATTTTCCCATCTCCCATGTCCTGAGAATTAGGGAGAGGTAGAAAGGAGCATCTGCCACCCGACCCGCACATCATGCAAACAAAAATACAAAAAATACAAAAACATATACGTGGAGCTGATAGATCGATCATCCGTCACCTTGCTTACTCTGGCATAACGATTATATATGACATGACTAACTAGTCGCAAACAAACCTCTCATAATGGATTCCCCTATCCTACCTATAAGTCCCTTCCTCAAAATTCTTACTTCGTCTAGCTCACTCCAAGTGATCAAATCTCTTCGGGCGATGAGTCAGACTCTGCCTCGGGAGCCTCATCATCGCTGCCTATGATTAGTTGATCAACCCAAGCCCAAACATGTTCATTTACCTCGTCAGGTGTTCCTCGAGAGTTGTCATAGTAGAAGTAGTGATCCTCCGCATAACCGACCCAACACAACAGATACGCTTCAAACTGCGAAAAAGGAAAATCAATATCAAGGCCTTGGTTTAGGAAGCATACCAACTAATGAGCTTCCCCCACATCGTATTCCATCCACAAGTTTTCCACTAATATCTCCATGCTCACTAATGCCTGATTTACAAAATATATCACCAAGTTGAAGAGGACGTTCATACTTGGTGTCAGCCATCAGGTGTCTAGTCCTTAGTGATCCTGCATAACAACACACTTGGTCTATTAGCTTCTTTGGTCCCTGCAAACAAGAGGTAAACTATATGAAAAAGTAGAGAAATCCCATCTCGCCTTGTTCTCGTATCCAACCGCACATCTCTCGTAAGAACATCCAAATCACGCAAAAAAGTACCATCATCCAATAGCTCGATCAAAGTCCTCTCCATGCATATTCACCTATCGACCCGTGTACACTCTGCTCGCTATCCTGAAATCTATTCCCATCAAACCTCAATCGGATAACTTTGGCATGTTCGACATGAGCCAATCCTGACTCCTTTAGGCTACCACCATTCCTACACGTACTCTTCACATGAGGCACTTTATTCACTATGCCCTTTTTTGGCTCACTTTCTAATGCATGTCCTTTCTCCAGTCCTTCATGTATGAAAATCCTCTTTTCACCACCATCTTGGTTCTCCTTATCTTTACCTTTCAACAACTCTTCCTTTCGATCCTTTGATCCCTTATTGAAGCTCTCATTGTCTACACACCACTTTTCTCTCCCAAATCTACCTCTGCCCACATGGTCTCCCCTACATATATCTTTGCTCATCGCATCATGCACTCCCTTTGGGCCAGAAGATAAACGGCTGCCTTGGTTCCCTATAAGCTTTTGGTGACACTTTTGATTACGAGGCTCAGAAGAACGATTCTCGCCCTTCGAAGAGTTTCCCCTGCTCTCATAAGGATCAACTACCTAGCTCACTTTCTTCTCTTTCTTTGTGACTCCCAATTCTACTGTCCCTTCTCCGTTCGTCATGGCTTCCTCTTGACCTAATGGCAAACATGCACCATTCATCAGCAATTTCCTAACTTTACTTTCTCGCTTCACAGTGATTTCTTCCAATGCAACTCTTGCATCACATCCCTATCCACTCGATTTCTTTTCTATCCTTGGTTCCATCCCCATGCATATATCCTCAGGCTCCACTTCCAACACTTTGATCTTTTTCTTTATGTATCCTACTTCCATTATAGTGGTCAATTCAGGGCTTGGCTTGTCTTTTAGGATACCTTCCACTAGGTGATCACTATTCCCATTCTTCGTCGGATCGATGTGCATCATATAGAAATCAAGCTGGCTTGCACCCACCAACCACCCTAACAACTCTTGATCGGAGTCATCCTTGTACTCTAATGGATCCTTGTACTCTCCCATTTTTGCATTCTGGAACTTGAATAATTGCAAGTTAAATCCGTCTTGCAAAAGATCCTTGTGAGTCTCCATGTGCAAGGCAAATCATACCCGCACCATTCCTTGCATGACCTTTTCCTTTGCTTTTCTCTCCATTTCCTCAGCTGTCATTGACTTCTTGCCATTCAGGTTTGGAGATACTTGAATTTGTATTCGATCGGTCTTTGGCCCAATCGTTATGAAACCTGTGTGCCAGTCGTGCACACAATTGGCTTGCACAAACCATGGCCGTCCAAGTAAGATTGAGAAAGTGACCTCTAAGGTTCTTGGTCGGACTATCAAGTAGTCAACACTAAATTCTATTCCTTCCACAACTATGCTCACATTCTTCAGAAGACCAGCCGGCTTCACTTGTGTTTGATCTGCCATTCTCAGGAACATCCAAGTTTCTTCCATGTGGTTTAGGCCAAAAGCCTTCATCATATATTCAATCATTAAATTAACAACTGCTCCACTATCCAATTGAGCACCTAGGAATGCATACCCTTTGATCTTGATCGTCACAGCAGGAGCATTTGAATCGATTTGGGTTGTGATTCTTTGAATAATACCTTGGACATCTTTTTCCTGTCTCTTCTTATCTCGAGCTTTCCTCGGTTTCTTGATATACTCATTGTAGAATTGTTTCCTATATGCAGGGGAACATCTCAGTAATGTGCCAATGTCCAACATGACTTCTGTTTGAGCCAGCAATTTCACGATGTCAACTTCCTCTGGGCTTTGCTTGTCCTTCTGATATTTTGGAGCCTTTCAAGTAATGGAGATGTGCCTGGTACAAACTTCTTGGTCACTGGTGGAAGGATCTCAAGCTCATCTCCATCCTCAAATTCTTGTTGTTCAACAAGTCCTCTTACTTGGTTTTCCACTTCCACATGCTCGGGTACCTTTTCCTTGCCGACATTGTCCCTTTTTCCTTCCATATTTTTCTTCACATGCCCTTGCATTCGTGTGACTACTACCACAATTGGCTATTTTCATGCATCCTTGCCTTGGTCAGCATCCACAAAATGCATTGATGAACTAGAGCCTTCTTGACGCTTCGACGTTCTAAACACCACTCTAATAGAGGGAACTTGCTCTTGCGCTCTAGGCATAGGATGTGTCTAGGTGTCCACATAGTTCAAGGACCCTACTGGCCCCTTTCCTTTTCATTGTCGGCATCGGCTCTTCTTTTTGGACAGTTGTCATTGAAGTGGCCCTCTCCACTGCAATATTTACACAACGGGGTATAGTCAATCAATTTCTTCTCATTTGGGCATCTAGCTTGAGTGTGTCCCAATCCATGGCATCTCTAACACTGGATCTGAGTAGCCCTTCTTTGATCATGTGTGACTCCTCTCTGATATCCTCCTCCCTAAACCAGAGCACCGTATCCATAAGCCTGTCTGTTTCCCACTGAGTTGTGGGTGGAACGGAGGTGTGATGTCAATACCACTCTGATCCCAAAAATTCAAAGCCCTAGGTTTCAAGACTCCCTCGAGCCTCTTGACTTGAGAAGCGACTCTTCTTCGATAGTACCTCTTTTCCTCGGATTGTCTATGGCTATTCCAAAACTCTTTGTATGCTCTCTATCTTTGTCTCTCTCTAGCCTCAACCCTACAAGTAGCTCGCTCTTCTCTTTGTGTTTGAGTTCCTCCTGAGGATGAACTCCCCTTGCTCATGTACTAGATGCTAAGTTCGCAAGCTCGGCCAACCTGTGGTGCTAGGAAAACCTATGGAACTCTCTGATAGAGACGTGCTAAGCTTCTCTCGGCAAATGCACCAAAATGTTTGATCTCTCAACCCAAGAGAAAATGCCTACGCACAATGATACTTTGCCAAAACTTTCTGATGCTAGGTCAGTTTTGATCGTCCTAAGTCCACAATTTTGCTTGAATGTATCAATGGAGTAGATAGGAGAATACATGCACAAATGGATATCCAACCCTAGTTATTACCTCTCGTGACCTCCCTCTCCCTATCTCCTTGCCTTCCTTCCTTCTTGTTTTCCTTACTTGCTAGCTTACCCACACCTAAAAGTACAACAACCTTTGTTTTCTTTTCTCTCTCTATCTCTATCTTTCCGGTGTAAGTCGGCTTCTTATATGCTCCCTTGGTTTTCTTTGTTTTCTCAGTTCTATCGCCCACAGGTTTTCATATGGTCAATGGACAACTGTCAAGATATATTCCAATTATGATGCAAGACAGAGAAGCAACTCCCCACAAACTAAGTGAAAAGTGATCTTTACTCAAACGAAGATTTGCATTGACACATCATCATTAATCCTGTAAGCAATTCCTAGCCAGATAAGTAAAAGCAGGTTCATCAGCCACTCAACTCATATGAAACCACATTCCCATGAAATATTGTAGACTGCATGCATACCACCACTTGCAACATCAAGCATTTGTAAATACTCATCTGCACCATCAATCAGGCATTTGTCAGCTTGGGCCATTCTTTCACACACTTGAGCTTTCTCAAGATATGAGAGATCCTCATTAGGCACAACAAGATCATATATCTATAGCATTCTCCGTCCTCAATGAGGATGGCTAGAGATAGTTACTAGTGCACCTCGGATGCAGAGTAGACCTTTGTTGCAGATAAACACGAAAAATAGACAATCAAGTACAAGCCCTAATTCTAATAGATTCAAAAGCTGACATTCAGAAGAGAATTGTTAGCCCTCTTGCTAGTGACCCAACAATCAACATATCTTGGATTGTCCATCCAGAGCTCAAAGCAGTTGGTGATATCCATCACTGTAGCTCAATGATGAGTAGCACCTCCTTTAATGTCAATCCGGGAAGACGTGAGGATGGTATGAAGACCTCGAGCAAGTGGCGGCACAAGTGCGTGAGTGAGAAGCACACAAGCATGCACACACATACACACACACGCGCACACACGGCAAGACAGAGAGAGAGAATCAATGGAGCTTGTAGATTACTTTCAAAATGCTCTTACAAGTTCGTTTCAATTACAATCTAACCTCAAAAATGAGCTCTCTAGCTCTTTTTATAGTTTTTGACTAGCTTTTGGCCCTGTCCAGACCTAGTGTCCGGCCTAGTTAAAAATTAGGTTCCAGGGCCAATTTGAGGGCTCAAACGGAGTCTAAAAAATACGAAAATTGATATGTAGGTACTTCTAAGGCTCCTCAAGCTCAAGGACTCCTTGGCTTGCACAAAATGGAGCTACAACAATATGAAATGGTATTTACAATGATTGTTAGTGATAAGAATCACTGTTAAAAGATGTAGATTGGAAAAATTGAAGGGCCTATCTGCCAGATTTGCGTCGACTGCTTTGTCTACTTACTCCTTCACCTTGTTCTGACTCTCTCCGTTGGCTTCCTTGTCTAGTCAATCCTTGGGTGCCCTGGCTTCCTTGTCTAGTCAGTCCTTGGGTGCCCATACTGCTCTCAACACCCCCCCCTCTCTCGCGTCTGTCGTCCCTGACAGACCCTTGTTGCTGGGAGTGTTGGATGTAATATTCCACAACCTGAGTGGCAAGCTGATGTTCTTGTAAACGTAGTCCTCTGGCCAAATCTGTCATCATACGATCCCAATCGATTGGTCCTGGAATGTCCGGATGTGGCAGACGTAATTGATCTGCATGGATCGCTTGTTCTACTGCGAATAGATGTAGCAAGTGTGTGGGTCTGGGAATGAAAATTTCGGAATTGTATTCCCAGAAGCCCGTAGAGAACATTTCCTCAAATGTTTGCTTGAAGCATGCGGGCAAGTACTTGATTCGTGCATGCCAAGCAAAGATGACAGTGACCGAGGGGGTCTGGCTCATGTCGTAGACTAAATCCTTGTTGCCTTGAGCGAATCCAGGGGCGGAGATGTATGGAGCTTGGACATTCCGAAAGGTTTTGAAGACAATGGTCATGAGCTCAAAGATCTTCATACACATTTTCGCTGCTATATCAGGTACATTATTTAGGCGTGCGGACCAGTGCCGAATGGTTGATATCATGTAGGCTACGGTTGGAGGTCCTCGAGGTGGAGCAAAATATGGATAGTTAACCCAAGCCGAGCACTCTTTATTGTTGCGTACCTTGATTGCAAATGCTTGCCAGGATCTGCGACGTACCACTGGACAATAGCATGGATTATACTTGATATAGAGTGGCATGGTAGCCCAGGTACTCATCATCTCGGGGTAATCGGTGAGTAAACGTGCACGCCAATTAGGTTGGAAAATCGAGCCAGCACGTGCATCGGTCGGTAAATCCCCTATCTCGAATTGAGTAGCGAATGTGGGCTCCTTCCCTGTATGTCTTTTGACTTCTGCATTATAATCATGTAGTAAGACAAAATAAGGCATGTATTGCGATTCTGATGTTGTGATTAACCGTTGATGGGATAATTGTTGAAAGTAGGAAGACCGAAGGACCGTTTCTTCCAGATTCGTGAGAGATTGCATTTGCACGGCCACACGATCATCATGTGTCTTACCCACTTTCTCGACCCTTCTGACCCAATCTGGAACTTGAATTTCTAACGTGTCTTGTCCTTCTTCGGTAGTTCGACCACCAGGCGTCGGCATAGGCTCGTAGGGCTCTTCGTAGCTGTCCTCGACGGGGATTTCCACTACTGTTTCAGGTTCTGGTTCTTCAATGGGCGAGGGTGGTCGTTCATATGGTAAGAGGCGTGCTTGGAGTTTTGCCACCTGTTTCCGAAGGGTCTCCATTTCTTCTGTAGATTGTTGCAAGATTACCGGCTCCTGTTGAGCAGTGGGTACACTGGTGTAAGGAATTGAACTCACAACCTCTTGGTTAGGAATGTGATGGGCTAACCACTTGCCCCAAAAGCCATGGTTGAGGATTACTTCCTAATCCTCTCTCTTAGGGTGTGGTTCAACCATCTCCTACCAGGATTATGTTACATTCTTCCCCCCTTGGTCGATCATTGTCCTCAATGATCTACTCTTGTATCCCTCTAGCCTCGGTGATCAGTCCCTTGAACCCCTAGGTGCCCTTGAATTGATGTCCCTCAACCTCGCATAGTTTCTTGAACTTTGTTCGCAACCTTGGTCTCTTGAACCCTTGCTCTCAACCTCGGTGTCTTGAACCTTCTTGTTCGCAACCTCGGTGTCTCGAGCCCTTGTTCTCAACCTCAGTCTTGAACCTTGTTCTCACCCATGCTTGGTATCTTGAACACTCAATCAAGTGCCACCCAAGGATTCCCAAGGAATTCACACTTCCAAGCTAGCTCATTGGAAAGTTCGTTCCGAGAGCTTTCCAACGGTATATTACATGCCTCAATCCGACATACGGATTGAGAGATACACCCCAATCATTGTAAGGTCCATCCTTGAAACCGACGCGCGCGCCTTCCACAATTCCTACCCTTTCACATAGAGGATGCCCAAGCGCCTTTTTTAGAGGCCATTGGATCATTCCACCTTGCCCAAGCCTACTTCCTAGGCTCTGATACCAATGTAAGGAATTGAACTCACAACCTCTTGGTTAGGAATGTGATGGGCTAACCACTTGCCCCAAAAGCCATGGTTGAGGATTACTTCCTAATCCTCTCTCTTAGCGTGTGGTTCAACCATCTCCTACCAGGATTATGTTACAACTGGCTAACTGTTTCTTTAGATCGGCACATTCAGTCTCTAGTTTTTCATATGACTCCAGGAAATTTGCATGCTCCTCAAGTAGGATGCGGATGTCTTCTGATGGAACTGCTCTATATCTGGTAGGGCTAATGGTTGCTCCTACGGTTCCTTCCATAGCCGCTTCAAAGTTGTCTTGATTTTGTTGTTGAAGTCGTTTGTTCTCTTCTAGTGCTGCGGCCATATGCTTCCTTAATAGCCCAATGTTGCGTCTGAGTGTGGCGTTAGATATCATTTGCGCTTGAAGCACTGTTTCTAGTTCCTTGACTGCTTGGTCATCTACAGTTGATGTCTTTGCTTCCAATTCGGAGTGAGCCTGTTGTAGTGTGGTATGCTCGGTTAGGAGCGTCTGGTAGTCAGCTTCAAGAGTGGTGACTCTAGCTTGCAGACGTTGAGATTCTGCCTGGAGGGCAGCAGTGCGTTCTTCCAATTGATGGTAGTCTTGTTGTAGCTGATGTGCACACTGAAGTAATGTGTTGAACGTGCTATTTACATTATGAGATGCAAGGGGAAAAGTTTGAAATGCAGGGGAGGAGGGATTGGGTAGGGGGGTAGTGAATGCTGTGTGTGCCAATGATGTGAGTGGTGAGGTGGGGGGTGGTGGAGGGGGAGAGGGTGGAATTGTGGGGAGAGGTGCTGTGGTGGGTGAAATGTCCATCGGGTCAGCCAGAGTGGTGTGTATAGGGGCTACCATGTAGGTGGGTATGGTAGGTGAGGTGAGTGTGGTGTTCGTGTAAATTGATGTCGTTGCAAACATCGGGGAAAGGTGCCTTTGAAACATTGGAGAGCGGAAGAACTGCTCCACAAAGGACGGGTATTGGGGTGGCGCGGTCCGGTTGAAAGAGGTGTGGGGACCAGATGGGAAGTGAGGGTCATGGAATAGAGGGACCCGTATTGGGGGATAGGTCGGGAAACACAGGGTGCCTTCTGTGGGTGCTGGGTTTCCAACTACACTTGTAATTATGGGATGGCCAGTCATGGGTTCAGAGGATAGACGGGATGAAGTGTACAAGGGATTGGTGACGAAGGAGAAGAGGGTGTCTTGTGAGGTGGGTTCTCGAAATGAGAATGATTTAATTGAGGATGGGTTATAAGTGAATGTAGAGGTGATGACTGTCGTTTCTTCCGAGGTGGGAGGTGGTGGTGGGGGTGGAGAAGGTGGTGATGGAGGACGCTGGGGTGAGATGGGTGATGTCTGAACGAAGGTTTCAGCGGAGAGGTCAGTGGTGGTTGTGGGAGTGGCTGTGGTCTCAATAGGCACTTCTGGTTCTGTGACGGGTATTCTGATAGTCTTGCCTGCTCGTGGTAACGTGTCCACTCTGCGTTTGTCATATCTTACGAACTGGCGGACTGCGGTGTGGACAGCCTCTGGAACTCCTAAAGAGTCTGACACTAATTTGAGGGTGTCAATGAAGTGTTGGTCCACCCCTTCATCTGATAGCATTTCTTGCATCAAAGCTTGACCTGATACCAGAGAGAGTTGATGTCTTTCTTGTACTGCTTTGATAGTGTCATATAGCCTTCGTAGTTGAGCTGTATATGCAGGTGCACCTACAAGTTCTGGCACTTCTTGTTGCTCCTCTTGTTGCTCTTGATCATACTCCTCCTCATCATCCTCCTGTTCTTCATCTCCGTCCTCTTCTTCCTCCACTTCAACAGGTGTGACAGGTGCTTGGGAGGTTGTGGCCTGCTTTTGTACATTCTCCGCTTGTTGTGCCTCTTCTGCCTCCAGCTCTACATCTTGTAATAGTTGTTCGAAGTCTTCATTAGTGAGTTCTTCTAAAGGTGCACCACTAGGAAATTCGAGATCCGTTGGGATGGGAGGGAATATCAAGGTGGAACCATCTGTGCTGCGTCTTGGAAGTCGGAGTGTGAATGGTCGGACTCTTCGGGGTGGCGGGGTGACGTCTGGTGTTAGGGTGGCTCCACGTGGTTGAGCACATGGGACTTGGACCGTGCCTCTCATCTTCTTAGAAGGGGGTCCAGTGGATGTCCTGCCTCGAAACTGCTCTACCCGATTCCACATCAGGGCTCGTTGGATTGGAATGTCATAAGCCAAACACCTATAAATGATTCTTGTCAGAGCACAGCAACCATATAAAACCTGTTTCCGCGGCCAGCGTTTGTGAGCTAAGTGTATCTGATCAATTATCCAGTGGGGTAGGTTGATGGTGAGGCTCTGTGTCTCTGCCAGATACAGGCTAAACCAAATCTTTTTGTGCGGCATGGTGAATCTATCCTGCGCCGGGAAAGCAAAGTGTTGCATGCACATGCGAAGGTGTATTGCAATATTAGGCGTCATGGATACCATGTCCTTGAGTTTGGTGAGACTTCGATTCTTCATGTAGTCCGGTACTAGGGTTTCCTTCTCCGTAGGAATATGCATGCCGCGCATATCCAGAGCTTCTCTCACCAAATTGTTTGATAGCCTAAACCTCTTGAGCTCATTCCCCTTTGTCAGAGATGGAATCACAAATGAGCTTGCACCTTTTGGGTTCGGATTTGGAGTCAAGGTGTTGATGAGATAGTAGCATCGCATGAAGTCAGGTTTTGGGAGTCGGGCACTGAAATAGGCACTCAATCCGGCTTTTTCCCATATCGGACGTAGACTTTCCGCATTTTGTAACTTCTCAAATTCTCTTGTAAAGAAATGGTATCTGCCTTGCTTTCCATTGTAGTCCAACTCTGATTCCCATAGATACGTTCCTTCCCCCAAAGGTCCTGCTACCTCGGTAAACCAATGTGAAGTCTTTCCCACGGACATGGTGTGGCCACGCGGAGGGTCCGCAATAGGTATGATTTTGACGGCCTGCAATTCTTCTGGTCTTTCCACTGTCTCAGGCAAAACGGGTAAACTGTCCAAGTCCACCACTTGCGGGTTTGTTTCTGTGTGAGAGCTAGTTCCTGCTGCCTCCGCCATGTTGAAAATGTCGCAGCTGATTCTGTGAGAATATATGAATAAACGTTAACATTGCAATGGACACAAAAATGACATGGTGTCCCTTGTTACAACATTAACTTAAAGTTCGGGAGTGGTTAGGGGTTAATGAGTGCTCGGTGCTGGTGTGTGGAATTAGGAGTTAGGTAGACCTAAGAGCTAAGCGAAATGATGTGATGTGAGAGTGAAGCGGTTAGTAGGTGGTCATGGATTTACAATAGGGTCAGGGGGTTTGTTACAAGTCTTGGGCTGCCAAATGCAGTGGATGGGTTTTACTCGTGGTTCCGTAGAGATTCTCGAGAGCTTTATAGGTGTGTCAGCTTTAACCTGAGGCCTTTTAGGGGCCCATTTACAACTGATTCTGTTCGTGTTCATGTGCCTTGGTGTTGAAAATGAGTGGATGTAGGCTGTGCGAGTGAATGGATCATGCTGTGTAGGGTGTATTCTTGGTGTAGCTATCTGAGCCCGCAAACAAGCCCTAGGCACCCAAATTTGTCTTGATTGTGGGCTAGCCTTCATCGACCTTTTGGGCACCCAAATAGATTTCACGTTAGCAGAAGAATTTCCGAAAGACTTCTTATTAGTGACATGTTGTTGGTTACTAATAAGAGGCTTTGCCCGTGCGGTTGGCGTGGGTGCAACCGGGTGTTCGCCTTTTCGCACCCACACTTGGTTCACTTGTTGAGACATTCTGCTGCGCAGGTTCTTTTGATGTCCGGCATAGGTAGTACTCTGCTTCTTCTGCCTTTGCTCCACCTTTGGTTGTTGCCTCCTTCTGGCCTTTGGAAAAGAAGGGAATTCCTTTGCATCCCTGACTCCTTTTTTGCGAATATCATTCCTCTGCAACACATAGTTTTGGACAAGAACAGCATGGTCAACTTCATGTGCACCCCTGGAGGGACCAGGAGTCTGTGCCTTTTCTAGTTCCTTGAGTGCTCCCTTATCCAAGTCTATTGTAATTCGACTATGATTGACCCATACCTGAAGAAGTCCACTTCTTAGGTTTAAGTTGACTGCTTGGTCATAGATCCAGTCTTGACCCAAGACAAGAGGTTCAGTGAGATCATCATCTTGACACACTAGTGCTTTAACTGTCATTGCCTCATCATGAATATAGAGGGGAAGTTCCACCTCGCCCATGCAAGGGGTTTCCACGCCTCCCAATCCTATGAGATATGCTTCCACAGGATTGACAGTTAACTGTAACTCTTGACAGTAAGACACTCTAACAGCACTAGTGGCTGCACCTGAGTCAATCAAGGCTTTTACAATCCTTGCACTCTTTTCTTGTCCTATATCTAGGGTTACGAAAGGACGTCGATCAGTTATCCTAGGTGAGCTGGTTCCTGCGACTTCACACATTGCCATATGATATCCTTGATCTGCATAGTCATTTGTCCTAGGCTGCTCTCTACCTTGCCTTCGTAATTTCATCCTTCTGATGCGTTCTAAAGCTTCTGCTTGAGCTTCTTCTCTAATTCGCTTCTCTTCCTCTTTGCGTTTCTTAGCAGTGTTGAGTCGGCTGAGCATTTCCTCCGTGAGGGGTTCCTGATACAACTTGACTCTGCATCCGCTAATATAGCTAGGGAGAACATCGCCCTCTAATGTGGCTAATTGTACTGCTCCACTCGTGGAGATCCTATTGATAATCATAGGTCCGTAGCCTCTCTTTTCTAGCTTCCTCGCGTGTTGTTTCAGTGTATAGACTAGGACTAGATCTCCGGCTTTCAAGCCTTTATCCCTCACATGGGCATCGAAGTATGCCTTCTGCCTCTTTTTAGCTGCATATATTCCAGCAGCGGCCCTCAGTCTTGTTTCTCCTAATCGTTCAAGGTCAAAGATCCTAGAGGAAAGCTCATGACATGTCCATTCATGCTCTTGTGCTACTCTCAATGTAGGGATCAGGAAATCCAAGGGTAGCACAGCGTTTTGGCCGAATACCATCTGAAAGGGGGTGGCTTGGAGTACCGTTTTGTAGGCAACTCGGTATGCCCAAACAGCATGGTGTAGCTGTTTGTCCCAATCAGAGCGTTTAGTGTTCACTAATTTCGTTAGTACATTGCATAAGATCTTATTAGTGCTCTCAGCTTGTCCATTAGCTTGAGGGTGATACGGGGCAGACTTCTTGTGTATTACCAAGAATTCTTGGAGTAGATTTTCAATCACTTCATTTAAGAAATGAGTTCCTCTATCACTTATAAGCTCTATAGGTAGCCCGTATCTCGTGAATACATTCTCAAACAAGAATTTGGCAGTTGTTTGAGCATCGTTCTTTGTCGTAGCCTTTACCTCTACCCACTTGGTGAGATAATCTGTCGCAACAATGATGTATTCCGCATGAGAACCCTTAGCTGGGGGATTAATAGGACCTACGAAGTCTATTCCCCACTTAGAGAATGCACGTCCACCCATCATAGGTTTCAGTGGCATCTCATCTTTGCGTATAGGATACTGAGTCCTTTGACAGACATCACACCGTTTCACATAGGTATGTGCATCCATGTGAAGGGTAGGCCACCAAAAGCCTGCAAATAGGATTGCCTTGATCACCCGATCCGGTCCAAAGTGTCCTCCTGCTACACCTTGGTGAGCAGTTTCTAAGATCTTAAGATACTCACTTTCATGGACACACAGTCTCAGGTAACCATCCTTACCGCGCTTGTATAGATTATCACCAACGAGTGAATAATCCTGGGCTTCTTGTTCCAAACTCCTTTTTCTAGCTAGAGTCATGTCTGGAGGGAATGTGTTTGTCCTCAAGAATGATACTAGTGGTTCGCTCCAATCTGGCACAATGGATACTTGGTAAAGAGTGGCTTGTTCCACTGGTGGTTTAGTGCAACAGATTGGGCATTCCTTGCACAACTTTTGGACATCCGCTTCCATAGTTGGCCAATGCACTCCGAGTCTCCTTAGAGTCTGTAACGTTCGTTGCTTTGAATGGTGTTGCTCTAGTGCACCTACATGTGCTAATTGCAACCAGTTAGAGTACTCATCCTCTTCTACGCAACAAGCCAAGATCCCTTGATCTGTGTGCTTGTACATGCTTCCTGCCATGATGTGGTACTTTTGGGCTTTTACAACCTCTCTATTCCGTGTGTTTACCACAGGATGGTTAGGCCCGTATGTCAATATTGGTACTATTGGCTTGGCCCACTGCGGCACCACTTCCAAATTAAACAAGTAAGCATCAGGAAGGTCATCTGACACTCCTTGTGGGGCTTCTCCTGATGTAAGCCTAGAAAGATGATCAGCTCTCACGTGAGTCCTACCCTTTCTTACCACAACCTCAAAATCATATTCCATTAGCAAGAGAAACCATCTTACTAATCTTCCTGTATTGCATGGCTTGTTTACAAGATATAACAGTGCCTGATGATCAGCAAAAAATTTAAACTTATTTGCAAGCAAATAGTGTCTAAATTTCTTGACTGCATGTACCATGCCTAATCCTTCGCGCTCTGTAGTGGTGTAATTCCGTTCAGCCGCATTCAATTGTCTGCTGGCATAGGCAATTGGAAGATCCATATTACCTTCACCAGTAGGTTGTGCAAGCACACATCCAATAGCATAATTGGATGCATCCACATGAACATGGAATGGCTTATTCCAATCTGGTGTGGTCAAGATTGGTGCTGAACATAATCTTCGTTTAAGCTCTTGGAAGGAATTCTCACATTCATCCGTCCACTCAAAGTTTGTCAGAAGTCCGTACATGGGCTTTGCAATGACAGCATACATGTGTATAAATCGTCGATAATAACCACAATGCCCCATGAAAGCTTGTACTTCCTTGACATTCTTTGGCCTAGGTAGCTCTGCTATGGCTCTCACTTTCTCTTCGTCAGTAGATATGCCATTCTTTGACACTATGTGTCCTAGAATCTTACCTTGCCTTACCATAAAAACGCACTTTTCTGGGTTCAGGCAGACTTGGTACTCTCTACATTTGTCAAAGATTTGTTTGAGTTCAGGAATATGGGTTTGTCTAACATTAGAATGAGCACAGAGATCATCAACATAGACTTCTAAACTCTTCCTCAGGAACTCCTTAAACACATGGCACATCAGCCTCTGGAAGGTGGCTGGTGCATTGGTAAGCCCAAATGGCATTACTCTAAAAGCAAAAATGCCCCATTCTGTGGCAAAGGCTGTCTTATGCTGATCCTCTGGAGCTATGGCTACTTGATTGTAGCCCGAAAATCCATCAAGGAAGCTGTACACTTCCTTGCCTGCCACTCTTTCTAAGAGATGTTCTGTTATGGGAAGCGGATAGTTATCTCGAATTGTGGCTGCATTAACCTTTTTCAAGTTAATGCACACACGCAGTTTGCCATTCTTCTTGGGCACCACTACGATGGGGGATACCCATTCAGTGTGCTCAATTTCATAGATAAATCCAGCTTCAACCAGTCTATCTATCTCTTCTTTGATCTTAGCGGCGTAATTATCATTATATGTATAAGGCTTTTGCTTAGAGGGTTTGGCATCTGAGGTCATGGGGATAGTGTGTGAGCATATGTCAGGGTCAACACCTTTCAAGTCCTTGTAACTCCAAGCGAATACATCTCTGTATTCTCTTAGCAAGGCAATCAATTCGTGCTCTTCTTCCGCTGTTAGGTCATGACCTATGTACGTACATCTCTCCTCTCCTTCTTCTATGGCCACTACTATTTTCTTGGTGGTTTCTTTGTTATCATAGGCCTCTCCTGATTGTGCTTCTCATTTAGGCATTCTTATCATGACTCTCCTATCATCTATCTCATACTTCTTAAAATTTTCGGGGACCTCAAACAAAGATTCTTCCTCCTCTGGTGAGACTTCTTTCTTCTTTCGTTTCTTTCCTTCTTCCTTCGGGGTCATATGTGTTGCTAATCTTACATCATTTGTAACCTCTCCATGCCTCTGGGGTTGAAATTCTACTTCATGGAAATATTCTTCATCTGATGCAAATGGTGGGTCCATAATGATTGACTCTAGATCGGAGTCACTTGCATCCTCAAATGCATCAAGGCTAGGTTCGCATTCTTCTAGAACTGCCTCTCCCATGATTGGCTCTATGGAGAAGACTGAAATATCATAGCCATCCTCATCACAGTGAGGTGTCCATTGTTCTTCGTTGATGGCTACGTCCATTGTTGCTAAGATTTCTGCCCAACCGTGAGGTTCAAATTCTTCGTCTGGAAAAACTACAGGTGCATAGGCTGGGTCTTGGATTGATCTATGGGTTTCTTTCGCACCTACCTCTCTGGCTTTCTCTCTCTTCTCTTCTTCTACTGCTACCTTGCACATCCATAAGTGAGTATCTTCATGCATCCAAGAGGATCCTGACCCTATGGAATGCACAGATTCCGTATCATCTTTGGCTCTATGGATGGGATTCCACTGGATAGGAGGTACATCCCTATGAGAGTAATCTTTGAGATTGACTTTGGTCGTAACACCTAAGTGTTGCAGGTACAAGGAATTGGTCCCCCAATCCTGTACCACTTGCAACTGTCGCATAAATGGTCTTCCCAAAATCATCTCATAGGCATGATTTTTGCTGAAGTCACATATAGCAAAGCTATGCTCAAACTCAACACCACAAGTGGTGAGAGTTATGCCTTCTAGCAATCCTAGGGGTCTCTCTATGTGACCATCGGCCATTTGCAATTTCATTCTCGTTGGCCTGAGTGCCGGCTTGCCCCAACGCTTCCAAAGGGAAGTGGTGGCAATTGCAACTCCTGCACCTGAGTCCAAAATTGCCTTAGTGGTGTAGTCCTGGTAGGTAATGGGAAGATAGGTGTTCCCTTCTTCACCTTCACACATATCTCCTATCTTATCCAAGGGAATTTCTGGCACTGTCCTATGGGATCCTACCCGGGAACGTGGTTTTGCAATTTCAGTTACTTGACTAGCTACATATTTCCGCGCTTCTGGTCTATCCTTGGGCAGTCCTTCCAAAGTGAGATCGCGCTGCACTTTGGTGTTCTTTACTATCTCCGTGTTCCTAGGTATGACTGAATCGTCGTTCCTTACCATGACTGTGGGTGCTCTCATACATGTGGACTTTGCTTCCCATGGGCCTGTGAAGTGGGGTAGCTCCTGTATGGAATTAGACTCAAAGTCCAATCTCTCATGAGACTGAGTACTCTCATGTTCCCCGTAAATGGATGGGATGTCTTGTGGGAATTGGTCGTGTGCATCGTCCACAAGTTCAAATGGAGGGGCGACCTCACTTTCGTTATCCCATTTGTCTTCTTGAATCTCTCGTAGGAAGTCTGGTGCAAACCGATTCATAGAAGAAGAAGTGTCTGGCTCCGTAGAATTAGGCACGTAAGCAACCTGGGAAGGAGGGCTCATTCTATCGTTGGCTCTCTCCTCATTCCCATAGATGGCTGGAGCACAAGCTTCTTGGAGAGGATTACTTATTCTATTACTCTTCCGAGCAGGCTCATACGCACCCTGAGAAGGAATGTGGGTCACCTGTGGAGGTACATAAGCTTTCGGGGGAGGCTCATGTGACTTTTGGGGGGGAAGATAAGCTTCTTGAGGAGGCACATGGGCTTCCTGAAGAGGCTGGCTTATCCGTTCTCTTGCCCTTTCCTTTCTTTGAGGGGCAGGTTCTTTCTCTGATTGTGCAATTAACTTCTCTATTCTTTCCAACAGTCCATCAAAGTGTAACTGCGTCTTAGCTGAACTAGAAATGTTAAATAGGCGGCTGGCCTCAAACATGGTCTGAGCCAATTCCACCATTTTGGCACAAATCTTAGTTCGTTCAAGCTCTAGCTCGGCTCTAGGGTAGCACTTTTCATGATCGGTGATGGTTGGCCCTTCTTGGATTCTGGCCTGATATGCTTTAAGCATCATATTAAGGTCCTCGGGAGTGGGGTCAGCTAGGACTGATCCTACTCTAGGGGGTGGTGGGATTTGATGAGGCGGTGGGGGAGGTGGTAGTTCGGATGGAGATGGGAATGGTGGTGGTGGGGTAATGTGAGAGGGAGTTGGAGCTGTGAGTTCAGTTATCCTTGCTTTGGTTTCTCTTATGCTTTCCTCAAGCTCACTCATCTTTTTAGCCCATTGTTTTTTCATTCTTTCTCGACTATCTTTCCACGCTCTAGTCCTTTTCTTTGTCACGCTCTCGGTTTCACTAGCCTCTGGGCCCTTTTCCTGGCTTGCCTCTTGGTTTTGCTGCAATGCCTGAGCTCTAGTAACCACCTGCACTGGTGCAGTGGAAGTGACACTTCCTGAGGCATCCACAACCAACCCAATCACATTGATAGGAGTGATTTTTGGCATATTATTGGGGTTCTTTGGGCAATCTCGTAAGAGATGCTCTTTTCCACAATCTTGGCAAAAGCCTTGGATCGTCACGGACTGATTTTGTGTAGGTGGAGGTAAGGGACAATCACGAATGAAGTGATCCCCTTGACATCGGTAGCATGGTCCTCTAAGAAAGGGTGGTCGTACCTGCCTAGGTTGAGGCCTAGGGTTGGGGTTTGCATACATGACGTTCGTGTAATCCGACTCCCAACTAGGTTCACTTGGTTCTTCACTATAGTAGGACTCACCATGTTCTGGAGACTGCATGTAGTAAGCTTGGGGACTATCGACATGTGTAGAATCAAAGCTATGGTCACTCGGGTCACTTTCTGAGATCAATGGGGTTACTGGTACTATGGCCCTATTCAGGTTTTCTTCTGCCACAGCATACTTTACTGGAATCACATTAGCGGGGTTTGGAGGCTGTTGAGCTAGTACCGGTTGGGGTCTCTGTTGGGCCTGATATGGTTGCTGATAGGTTTGTTGGGGTCTAGCATATTGTGGTGGTGGAGGGTACTGGTTCTGGTATCTGCCTTGTTGGTAGGGCTGAGGGTATGGTTGCCTAACTGCCTGCTTGTTGTATGGGCAATCTTGTGCGGTGTGATTGGTGTATCTTCGTTCTATGGTGCAATATTGGCTATTAGGATTGACCTGGGGTTGAGCCATAATGGGACACACGTTTGCCATGTGGTCACCACCGCATGTATAGCACCTCTTCGCTGGAGCAAACCTTGGGATTTGTTTGCTAGTTACACCTAATTTCTGGGCTACCTTTTCGGCAAGTTCCTCAATTGATGTGGATTGCGTGGAAGAGTGGCTAGATGCACTATCTGAATCTTTGTAGATTTTGGAAAGCTCTAGCTCTTCCCCTAGGTTATCTTCAATGTCAATGCACATGCGTACACATTCTTCTATGGTCCTAGGGTCCTTCAGATACACATAGGATCTCAATTTCGTACTCAGCAATCCATCAAGGAATAAGGCTACTTGTTTAGCAGATGTGGGTAGTTCCGAAATAGGGCACCTTTCAAGATATTGTCTAAATCTTCTTCCGGCCAATCTGACAGTCTCTTGGGGGGTCTGTTTGAAGCTGTGAATCAATGAGGAGGTATTGTGTCTTATGCCGCTCTTAGAGAACTCTACGATAAATGCCTCTAGGAGTTGGTCTATGCTCCTGAACTGACGCTCATCTAATGGCTGAAACCATGTAAGTGCTGTGTTCCTAAGGGTTAGACCGAAGGCATTGTACTGCGTGAACAGATCTTCCACTTGTTCAGCTCTCAAGACTTGCTTGAACTCCGCCACATGATCATAGGGATCTCCTGTGCCGTCAAAGTAATTCTTCATGGACTTGACTAGCTGGGTGGGTCTCAAAGTTCTTGTGTGCTCTCTAGGCCTCGGCAGAGGGAATCCATCTACATTTCTTTGGTTCCTGTGGGCTCTGAGCATCTCAGGTTCTACCCTATTTGTCTCCGTTCTCGTTCTTTCTCTGCCCACTGGGTTGGCAAAACTTACTTCTGGTCTATCTCTACTTCTGTCTCTTTGCGCACCATGAGCTTGGGAAGTTCCAGCCCCAGGGTGACCATAGGATACATTTGATCTTGGTTGAGGGAAAATAAATTCACCCTTCCAAGTGTAAGCATGCCTATCATTTTCTGTCACCACAAAGATCCGTTCTGAAGCATGATCTAAGTATGTCACTCTGCCTGGGCTATCCGGATCCTTAAACTCATAGATCATGATATTTCCTATGTCTGTTGGCTGATTAGACTTATACCTCCAAAAGGCTTCATCAGTTTCTCGATTGAGGAGCAACTCTATGCTCTTGTTGTCTTGGGGGACCCATTCAGGCGTGATAATCCTAGTGAGAACTGATTTACCTCGAGGGGTTCTAGGTTCCGCACCCATGTTCCCTTGTTCCAGGTCACCTAAGTCCGCTTCTGAGATTACATTCCCAAAGTCATCGGTCCTATCAGGGTGACTAGTGACTACATATATAGTTCCTTCTTTGTCCAGGTATGCACCATTTTCAAACTTGACAGCTGGGTGCTCTAGTCCAATAGATTGATCAGGGTTTTTAATCTGGACCACAGATCTTCCTAAGCCGTCCTCATAGATGCTAGCACCTAATCGGTTGGTCCTCAGGTACTCCAGCTGCGTTTTGTAAGGGCCTTCTACCCTGTACAGGTAAGGCACTCCTGAACTTCCCGTAGGTCTGTCCAAGCCTTGAGACATCTCTGACTCACTGGACTCAGAGCTAGGGTAGTATGAGTGGTGGCTCAACTGCTGGGCCCAAGACCTTGCAGTGTGATTGACACTAGCCTCTGAAGACCTAAGGCTTTGTCTTTCCCTTGCTAAATGTCGTCCTGATCTAAGGTTCATATGCCTAACTGATTAGCCCAATTTTTTCCAGAGTACAACCTCGTTGCCGATTAATTGGTACCAGTCACTTGATTCTTTTTAGTTATTTTATCACGTTTGAGTTCTTGTCTGATATCACGTCGTCGGAATACTTGAGTGTTCTTCGTACTTTTAGGTTGATCGTTCCATGTTAGGTTCTTTCCTTTATGTTACCGACCGTACAGAGATTAGATTTTTATCTTGAACTTGAGTTTTTAGGTAGTCTTCAACTTGATGACTACCTATCGTCGCTCTGACTTACTCCTACCTCTCGTCGTTCTTAGCCTAAGCTATGAATTGACAGAGGGGGTTAAAAGTGTCCAACCTTTTGTTTCCTGCTCGGTTGCCCTTGAGTGCCCAGGAAATGTGTTCCCAAGCTCGCACTTACACTTGCTTAGAACGCCTCTCGATGCTCTGCAAGAGTTTCAAAGTTAGCTTTGAAATTTACATTCCAAAGACAGAACCAATGATTTTCATTCATGTAGCGCAAACATAAACTTGCATAGTGATTTTCAAGAAAACAATCCTAAGGACCCCTGACTTTGATCCCCCTGGGTATGGTCAACTTCAAAATACCCTATCTAAAAATCAATGCATTATCTTTATAAAAAACAGTTGAGGGCGTGTAGTATATGCTACGAGCTTTCCAACAAGCCCTAGAGCTCAAAAAATGGATCTCGTATGAAAAGTTGTGACCGTTCAGGGTTCTAGGGTTACGACAGGGTTCAAACAGGATCACTGTGCACAGGTTTTCCCCAAGTTGTTTTCCTAAGGCTTCCCCATGTGCTCAAGAGCATAACATTTGTGACCAAAATTAGCCCAACTTTTCAATTAACAAACCCTAAAAAATTTGGCTAAAATTGGCTGTCAATCACGATGGATAGGGCTCTCAATCGCGATGGACACTCAGTCAATCGCGATGGACAGAGAGTTCAGTCAATCGCGATGGACACCCAATTCAATCAATCGCGATGGACACTCAGTCAGTCGCGATGGACAGAGACTTCAGTCAATCGCGATGGACAGGGGGTTGAGTCAATCGCGATGGACAGGCAGTCAATCGCGATGGACAGAGACTTCAGTCAATCGCGATGGACAGGCAGTCGGTCGCGATGGACAGGGGGTTCAGTCAATCGCGATGGACAGGCAGTCGGTCGCGATGGACTGGCAGTCAATCGCGATGGACAGAGCTGTCAATCGCGATGGACAGGGCTGTCAATCGCGATGGACTGAGATTTTGCCAGATTTTCAAAAATTTTGGTGGAAAGGTGATGTGCAGGGTCTCTAGTCCACTGTGGTGCACTCAGATTTACCAACAAGTGAAAATTTCTGTCAATCGCGATGGACAGAAGGCGGCGACTGCGAGACAGTTTCGTCGAGTTCCGTACCTGCGCGGGAAACTGGAGATGATGATGTGACCTGTACCTGCAAGATAGCTCAAGAAACATGCAAAAACAGCACATGCAATTTCGCTCTCTCGCTCTCTCTCACAAGTGAAATGAGGGAAATGAGGTGGAGGTGGGGATATAGTCAAAAAACTGAAATTTTCGCGATGATGGAGATGGAGGTGGGAGATGGTGATGATGATGATGGTGATGAAGATGGTGAAGAAAGTAAAAGAAAATCGATGAGAGTGAAGAAAATACCTACAACTCCAACGCGTCAACTCTACGTCTTACCATCACACGCTCGTCCTCAAAGCTCGATCCCCGGCAACGGCGCCAAAATTTGGTGTAGCTCAATGATGAGTAGCACCTCCTTTAATGTCAATCCGGGAAGACGTGAGGATGGTATGAAGACCTCGAGCAAGTGGCGGCACAAGTGCGTGAGTGAGAAGCACACAAGCATGCACACACATACACACACACGCGCACACACGGCAAGACAGAGAGAGAGAATCAATGGAGCTTGTAGATTACTTTCAAAATGCTCTTACAAGTTCGTTTCAATTACAATCTAACCTCAAAAATGAGCTCTCTAGCTCTTTTTATAGTTTTTGACTAGCTTTTGGCCCTGTCCAGACCTAGTGTCCGGCCTAGTTAAAAATTAGGTTCCAGGGCTAATTTGAGGGCTCAAACGGAGTCTAAAAAATACGAAAATTGATATGTAGGTACTTCTAAGGCTCCTCAAGCTCAAGGACTCCTTGGCTTGCACAAAATGGAGCTACAACAATATGAAATGGTATTTACAATGATTGTTAGTGATAAGAATCACTGTTAAAAGATGTAGA
The DNA here is from genome assembly GCA_020310875.1 of Ceratopteris richardii. Lineage (NCBI taxonomy): Eukaryota > Viridiplantae > Streptophyta > Polypodiopsida > Polypodiales > Pteridaceae > Ceratopteris > Ceratopteris richardii. The sequence goes on along the minus strand of CM035414.1, from coordinate 36,185,164 downwards.
TTGGAAAAATTGAAGGGCCTATCTGCCAGATTTGCGTCGACTGCTTTGTCTACTTACTCCTTCACCTTGTTCTGACTCTCTCCGTTGGCTTCCTTGTCTAGTCAATCCTTGGGTGCCCTGGCTTCCTTGTCTAGTCAGTCCTTGGGTGCCCATACTGCTCTCAACAATCACCATGTCCCTCATTTCAGATTCAGGGCCCTCCTCATCCTCTTCAAGTACTTCATGTGGTTCCAAGAGCTTGGGGAACAGGTGGGCGTCCTCACTGTGTATGCAAGGGTAAAGTTTTGCTCACCACTTGAACAACTCTCCATCAAGGAATACCATCATCAGAAGACTCAGCAGGAGCATGTGTGTCCTCGGGTATCTTCCGATCAAAGTAGAGGTAGAATGGGTAACAAAGCCATGATATCTAAATCCTCAACTATTTCACACAGGGATCAAACTATACATGCATTTATCGTTAAATTTCCAAAAAATCCCTCTTGATTATGTTCACATTCATTCATGGTGTCAATATACATAAGAGATGTGATCATGAATATCCAATCCATCCCATTTCCATTAAAATTCTAGACTTGAACATAGTAAGCTTGGTACGTATGCAACTACGAAGCATGCCAAGATCACTTCTGCTTTAAGAATGTGTATGTCTAGCTAATGATGTGACCATTTAAGGATACTGAGCATCTCATGAAGCCCTGCATATAGAGTTAAATTCTAGTAAAGACAATATCACAACAAAAAACACGATTGATATTTCATTGATCTAATCACCATCCTATTCTTATAACTAATGCGACAAGTGGATTAGCATCAATGTACATCTTCATGACTCTAAGGGGGATAATCACTCAAACTTGGAGATGAAAGTCCGACAAAATCTTCAGACCTTAGAGGCAGGCTTCCATTAATGCCTTCCAGAGTAGCACGATTCATACCTCTTGTTCTTACAGTAGCCCACTTCTCACGTCAGTTTCCTCCTCAATGCATCTCTCCATGATTGTTCTCCAAAAACCCTTCTAAAGCCTTCACACGAATCTTTGAGGCAGTTTGAATCTCTCTCCCTCTTCTCCTTCTTGAGTGTTCACTCTTGAACAACCGGCTGTGGTTTCGGGCACAAATGGAGGTCACTCCTCTCCTTACAAATCCCATCCTTACTGTTGCCCCTTGCTCGAGATTTGTCCAGCCTCAGTCACCAAAGGCCAGGGAAGGGACCCTTGTGCAAAAGCTCATGCACAATCCCCTCTAGACTCCTTGAATGAGGAGAGACACCAAGAACAACCCTTCTGATTGCTAACTTCTCTGATGGGCACCCCATGATTGACCTCGATCAAGTCCAAAAACTGAAGAAGAACCCCCCGAAGAAGAGGACCTTTCGCTTATGGGGAAGTCCAAAAAACAGCAGTGACAAAAATAGAAAATAAAGAAGAAGATGTCCCCCCCCTCCTACATATATGGTTCCTCCCATGAGTGCATTTAGGGGCCATCCCCTAGAGAAGGATGCCCCCGCTCTCCTTTGTCAAGGGTGGCTTCCCGGAGTAGTAAAACTCTCCTTAAATCCTCACAACATCTTGACATGATGAAAATATGGCATTTCAAAAAAGTCTTATCACGTACTAAAAGGGAATCAAAAATCTTTTTTGCTTCTACATAAAAAACCAAATCTCTAATACATATCCACCAAAGCATTACCAACATCAACATCAGCTTATCTCAATCCTTTTCAAATGATCTCCTCAGGGATTTCATAGCTTGCATCAGTGTCCTTTGCATTGCTATAAGCTTTTAAAGAGCAAAGATATGCAACCAAATCTGATATTGCACCCTCAGCTTGCATTTTCGGCTAGCAAGCAATTGTCTCATTGCAGCACCCATGTTTTACATATCCTGCCAACCAAACTGTTGCAAACAACAGGGTCATTGTTCAAAGTACCTCCTCTCACCAGTTTGACATGAGGTTCATCAAAACATTAGAAATTATCTCCCTCTTTCAAAGAGGCCCCAAAGCAACATAAGTCTATGATTGTAGCAGTTTTAGATTTGCATCTCCAACAAAACCCGACTCGCATAGCATGCCCCATCAAAAGCTTCTTCAAGCTTTGCATGGCAACAAGCACTCAGGACATAAGTGCCAGCATCCAAATGGATTCCCTCAAACCCATTTTGGCACAACATTCTAGTGCTTCTCTTTCACATAGCACACATTTTCCATCTTCATAGTACCTGCCGTCAAACATCTATTCCACACAATGGAGACATGTTAGTGCCAAAAAATCAATCATAAACACAGTTAACAGAGATATGTGGCTGTAGACACAGCCTATGCCCATAGGTAGTTTCGCAATCCCTTTTCATTGAGCATGGACCTTGCGGCTTCAACAATAGCTCTGTTTCTCCTCTCTGCCACACCATTGAGTTCTGGTGTATACCTTGTAGTGACTTCCCTTTTAATGTCTCTTTCATGCAAGTAGGCATCAAATTCACAAGATAAGTATTCTCCTCCACCATCTGATCTGAGTCTTTTCAAAGTCCTACCTATTTGGTTTTCAACAAGAGAAGCATACTTCTTAAAGCAATTAAAAACTTCATCCTTGTGCTTCATGAAAAACAAAATGGTCCACCTGCTACAATCATCTATGAAAGACACATAACATCTTGAGCCTGATATAGATGACTCCTTACTAGGACCCCACACATTCGTGTGCACTAGATCCAAAAGATTTTGATACACATATCCCTTCCTATTGAAAGGTTGTCTATAATCCTTGTTGAATTGACAAGCTTCACACTTATAAATCATGTGTTGCCTTGTGATATTAGGCAAACCAATTACACTTTGTTCCCTGCAAATTTGTTTGTCCTCTCACCAATGTGAGCAAGCCTTTTGTGCCATATCTCCAAATCTGTGAGAGTTTGAGATCCATAGTTAAATAAAGCTATGTTCTTTGTATCTTCCACTTCAAAAGTGAAAAGCCTTCCTGTCTTTCCTCCTTTGTCAATCCTTCTAAAGCCTTGCCTTGGGTCTTCAACATATGCTCCAAATCGGTTGAATCTAACCTACAATCCTTTTTCAACAATCTACCCAACACTTATTACATTTTTGGTAATTATAGGGACATACAAGACTTTGCTTAAGAGGTTCATATTCCCATATGATGTCTTCACATTACCTATCTTCTCCACAGAGTGCTTTGTATCATCTCCTGTTTGCACTTCATGTTTGTTGTGAGGATCTTCCAAATCAGAAAGTAAAGCCACATTTCTTGCTGCATGATTTGGGCATCCCGAATCAATGTAAAAGATGTGATCATCATCCTTACCCTTCTTCACTAATAGATTCATGATCAATAATGAATCTTCTTGACTTTGGTCCTCTGCATAGTTATTGTAATCTCTTCTTCCTCTATGGCCACTTTGATAGTTGTTGTTGTAATTGTTGTCGTAGTTGTTGTTGTAGCCTCCATTGTATCTGCCTCTATTTGATCCATAGCCAACTCTATTGAATCCTCTTCCTCTTGGCACAAGTTTGATTACCTCTTGAGGACTCACCACCTTTTCTAATATTTGCTTCATGAGTGAAGAGTTGGCCCATGAGTGTGAGGTTGGGTACATACATATCCATGTACAAATCCATGGCTGTTGTGAAGGACTCCCACTTGTCATCTGCTTTGATTGCATTTATGATTTGTCTAATGATTTGTTCCTCTTCAATTACCTCTCCAATGCTTCCAAGTTGATTTGAAATCTCCTTCATCTTTGTGACATAATTAGTCACACTTTACTTGAGGCTTTTCTTCATTTTTGTGAACTCCATCCACAATTGGTTCTTCCTTGCTCGAGTGTTGGAGGAGAAGAAAGAAGCAGGTGCATTCCAAGTCTCTCTTGATGTCTTGCATCCCTTGACATGAGGTAAAAAAAAAATCAGAGATTGAGTTTAGAATATAGGACCTTGCAAGTGCATCCTTTGAACACCAATTTGAAAGTCTTTCCTCTTCTTCATGTGATGGTTGCCCTTTGTTCCTCATGGTTGGCATAGCTTCATCTCCAGATGTGTATCCAAATAGATTCCTCCCTTGAAGATAAGCCTCCATCCTTAGAGACCATGTTGGGTAGTTTTTCCTATCCAATTTGTCAATTTTTTATGGAAATCCATCTCCCATGTTGATTGACTATGCTTTGATACCATTGTAAAGAGAGATGGTGGATGCGATCTGAAGATGAGTTGGTGTTGCTACAACCAGCTCCACGCCAACCAACTGAGACATTAGAGTTGGTTAGTACAACCTCTGAGATTCCTAAATCCACAAAAAAATCATGCAAGTTTTTTGGAACAAGTATCTCAAAAGTTTGAGTCAAGACAAACTAGTTGCAAAATGACTAGCTCCCAAAATTTGCTATTTTTGTACATACACCTGCTAGAAAAAATGAACACTCTTCTCAACCTAGTAGGAATTAGAAAAATTACTTTTGGCCATAGCAGATAGACTTAGACAGCTTGCTAATATAATTTAAAACACTTCAATTGATCAATTGAGCACTAAGAACAAGATTTAGCAGAATTTGGAACACTCCCACCATTTTCGGGGCTCTATAGAGATTCGAGTAGTGAAAAGAAAAACATAGATTTCTCACAAATATTAGACGCAATAATGATGAAATTTAGTGAGCATAAACTAGTCATAGAGAACAATCCAAAACACTTTAAAAATATGAAAAAGAATACGTATAGCCCAAGATATGAGCTTCTGAATTGACTATTCTGAGTGTGTATAACAGAGAATAAAACAGAGAACAAGTAAATGATGAATGTATATATTCACATATAATTGCAACTACATTGGCAACAAATACTTGCACGATGGGAGTAGAATGATAGAGCTATGGATTAAGCTTTTCAATCTCTACAAATGAACATGAAGTGGGCACAAATCAAGCTCTCTAATGGTGACTTCCTTCTTGCTCCTTTTATAGCTACTTTTGGAGGTAGTTTTGAATTTGAATTCAAATAACTTCACCTAAAAGTGATGCTAAGAATTAGGAGATATTCTCTTAGATGATGCATTCATGGTTTTAGGTAGTTAGAGCCACAAATTTCCTTTTTACATCATGGATGACTTAAGCCATTCTTTCTTTCACAATTACAAGAGATAAAATATACTATTTTACAAGAGGTGTTCATATGTCTACACATATGACTACAAATGAACATAAATCAAATCATGTCAAGCATCTAGGCTTGGGTAAAATGCGTCAACATGGAAGTGGTCAAGAAAGTCCTCAAGTACCTAAAGGGGACCATGAATGAAGGTTTGTTTTATCTATTTACTTCAGATATTGAGCTAAAGGCCTACTCAGATGCGGATTGGGCCGGATCTAGAGATGATAGAAGAAGCACATCCAGGTATGTATCATTTGCAGGTTCAAAAATCATTTCTTGGTCATCCAAGAAGCAACCAACAGTGGCATTATCTTCTACTGAAGACGAATATAGAGGTTTGGCTAATGCAACTCAAGAAATCATGTGGTTAAAATCTTTGTATACAGATCTTGGACTTCATTCTTCAACACCTCACATTTTTGGTGACAACACAAGCTCACTACATCTTGTAGCTAATCCAGTATACCATGCTAGAACCAAGAATATTGAAGTCTAGTACCATTATGTAAGGGATAATCTAATGAGCAAGGATATTCAACTATCCTATGTCCCTACAAATAAGCAATGTGAAGACATGTTGACTAAAGCTCTTCGTGGTACAAAATTGAGTAGATTCAAGTTGATGATTGGCTTGTAAGAAATCAAGGAAAATTGAAGACTTATTTGGAGGCCAAGCATGTTAG
>CM035414.1:36096823-36174323 GCA_020310875.1 Ceratopteris richardii | reverse complement strand
CCAATATCTTTTGTTGTGGTCCTTTTGGTATTGACTACTTTTGCCCATCTAGTCATGTAATCCACTACCATAACGATTTTCTCCTTTTTCGAGCTTCTCCTTGGTAGGGTCCAATAGCATCAATCCCCCATTGCTTGAATGGTCGATAAGAGATGATTGGTGTCCTTGGTTCATACATAAACTGTGTATTCCTTGTAAGTTTACATTTATTACATGTTTTACACCAATATTGAACATCTTTATGAAGCTTCAGCCATGTATATCTTGCTTGAAGTACCTTATTGTTATTTCATGTGAGAAGTGTCCTCCACATGAATGGTCATGAAAAGATTCCAAAATGATTTTTATTTCATCCAATTAGGGGATCCTTCTAAGGATAAGTTCCTTACCTTTATCATATAGATTATGTCTTATGACCTAGTACTATAGAGCCTTCTTTGCTAATCTATGCCTTTGTACCTTGTTTAGGTGCTTGGGTGGTTCTCGAGTTTCAATGAATTCAATAATCTCATCTAGCCCTTGCTTACCTATAAATTCTTAATCGTATTTCTTTAACATTGCCATAAAAATTTCAAATTTCTTGTTTACTAATGCATCCACCTCCTTATTTTGGCTCCCTGATATGTGACATATATGGATGCCTTCAAAATTCTATAATAAATTCTTTATCTTTTTCAACCATTCAAATAAATTTTCACTTTCACAACACCAATTACCTTGCGATTGCTTTATCACTAGCATTGAATCTCCTTTCACAATTAGTCTCTTAATACCATATTTGACACATTCTTTTAATGCCTCATACAATGCTTCATATTTTTCTTCATTATTCGAGCATTAGGGAGTTTCATACCTTTCTTGAAGACAAGGTTATTATTTTCGTCATGAATTATGAACCCTACTTCTTCGTCAACTTACTTCCTATAAACACCATCAAAGAATATGGCATGTGCACCTTGAATTTCTTCTTCATGTTGGATCCCTTGATTCTTGATCTCATTGCTTATTCTTTTTTCCCATCTTGTATAGGTCAACATATCCATATACTCGCTCTAGTGCTTTTCTCTACTATAAAATTATACTCATATTCTTGCAAAGAACCCATTTTGTTATTCTAGATGAGATAATCATGTGTTGCACCACTTATGGAAATGAGTGATCCGTAGTGAGAAAAATAAATGGCCTAACAAAAAGATAAGACTTGAACTTTCGTACACCAAACATGAGTGCATACATGAGCTACTTAACACTTGTATACTTCTTTTCACTATGCTTCATGACCTTGCTTACAAAGTACATTGGCTACATGTGGTATGAGCTTCTATTTGAATGGCTCAATCCTTAGGGTTAATTTATCATATGGCTTGGGAGCCTTAATCTTGAGAAAAGCTTCTTTAAGTGCCACCTTCGGGTGTACATGAGAGGAGAATGCTTAATTGAAGTAGAAGGCATGTGATAACCTTTGGAAAGTTTACATATGAGGGACAGTTGGAAGATTCCTAAGAAATGCACCCTCTTAGCTTAGAGGCATACATATATGGGTGGAGTTGGATGGGTGTATATGTACTCACTCACTTTCTTGTGTGGAAGGAATAATACCATCTTTCACCATTGCTTGATCTTTTGAAGAGCTTGGCCCTTATCTTGAACAAAATACACCCATGTATTTCAATTGTAGTTGCAAATAATTAGTAGAAGTAGTAAGAAACTCCTAGTGTTATCATCCTTCCACTTAAGTTGACAATAATCAACTTTAGAATAGCTTTTACACAATAAAAACCTCAAGTCTAATGACCTTCTTTGTTTCTTTCCATTTAAGCATGCTTCACATGGTTCTTGCCCATATATATTTGTTATAAGCAAAGTTACCACATCCTTTTTCTATGCATTTCTCTCAAAAAAGAATAGCTTAAATGGTCAAGCTTCTCATGCCTCAACTTATAAAAGTATATTTATTCTAGTAGTTATGGAAATGCAAACAAAAACCTCATAGAAGATACCACATTGCATTGCATAATTGTCCACCTTTCCAATGCCATTGATGATCTCAATTCTAGTGTTGTTGAAGTTAACCTGCAAATCTAATATCAGTCAATGAACGTAAAGATTGATAATGGATTTGTTTAGTCTATGATATTATCAAAATTTCTAAGAATCTTGTACTTTTTTGTGAGTGGAATTATCCTCGGCTCTTCCTTAAGGTATTTTTCATATTCTCTAATTACCACAATGATAGGCTCTTCTAGATACTTCAAAGAGCTATATCACTCCTTGTTTATCATGTGTCCTTGCGCCACTATTTAATAGCCAAGAGTAGACACGTGAGCAATAGAATATATATGTATATTCAATTGCCATAATCCATGGCTTAACTTTGCTTCAAGTATATTGGTGGTTGCTGCATGCTCATGTTTATCCCTCTTTTTGCATTGATTGGACATGGGATCTATCTTATCATGGTAATGAAGTTGTGTTTGAAATTTCGCTTGCCATCCTTTTTCTTCCCACCATTTTTAATTGTTTGTGTTGTTGGTTAAGAACATAGAACCATTGGTTTTTTAGCATTTCTTTTTCCATATCTCCTCTTGAGGTATATAAAAGTGAACTCTTTGAAAGTGAGATGATTTTTTAGTTCATTATCTAGAGAGGTTAATAATTATAGAGCTTAGGTGGAAGAACAAAAGTGAATCTTTTTGCTAACTGGTTAGATATCATTTGTATGTCCACTATCAACAGTTAATGCCTAAGTTTTTATTATTTGGATGATGAATCTCTCCATTGAATCATCGTTACCAAGATTCTTGTAGCAAGTTGGTTTTCCAACATTTGAATAATCATATATCTGTAGGTTTCATACTCAATTTTGGGTATGCAACAAGACTTAAGAACCTTGCGACTATGTTGCATTAAAATCACCTATTAGTAGGTTTCATACTTAATTTTTGCTATGCTGCAAGCCTCAAGAGCCTTGGAAGTATGTTGAATCAAGGTTAGACTCAGAAAAAGAAAAAGAATTGAATCCATGAAGCTAGCATTATTCTTGTAAAGAGAACCTATGTTTTTGTGCTTGGTTTAAATGAGTTCTTCAAGATTAGCAAGATTTGAGGAAGGAGTGGGCACTGCTTATTTCTAAAACATCAGAGAGTTCATAGGAGTCAAGAATGCAAATATTTTGAGCTTCCATAACATGTAGTTGTTCCATCAACTTTATCCTCTATGAACACAAATGAGTGCATATGTAAGGACTCAAGTGCGATACCCATCACATCGACATGAATTATGATATGACGATACAACACAAATTTTGGAAATTATGATGAAAATGTGTGAAATTCAACATTCATCATATGGTGAATGTGCAACATCATTTTTTTTTTGTACATCACGTATATTATGTATGCATATGTAATATATTTATGTAATAATAACATTCATCTTATACACACATACACAGACATCAACAACCTTGTTGTGATCACGTAACATGATAGGCTTCAGACATTTGATTTGTCAAAAATGTCATGTAGGAATTTATAAGGGAACAAAATTTTAAACTTGAAAGCCTTTTTTTTTGCATTTCAAAGTTCTCACTTGATCGGGAAACTTGAAATTTCACTCTCTATTTAGGGCGGGAAATCCAAACTGAACGTTCCAGCGGTGAGACTATCTTGTGCTGCTGCTAAAGTGTCGGAGGCATTCCGGTCACCAGACTTCAAGCGCATGTGCAACCCGACGACAATATGCTTCTCCATGTTATCTCCACCAAACATTACGTGCATAGGCATGTAGTTTGGCCTCGAAGAACTGGAAGCCTGCCTATGGGCTGCAGAAGTGCTACATATTTTCAAATCTGTTCTCTTTGTCCTGGTTTTTTGCTATCTTCGGGGCTTCTTCAAAATGAAAACTGGAAGGCTGCTTTGGTAGATATTCTGAATTGGTAAATAAAAGATCTACTTATATGTACGCGACAGGAATAGAGACTTCATATTAGGGGCTCTGCCATCCGGAATATCACTGTCTACCATGCATTTGAAACTGATCAGCCCAGAGTAAACGAGGATGAGCGCTCCAATTTCTGGGTTGTGACGTCTTCCCATGGTCTCTCTGGTAGAGGATGAAGCAGAGACTTTGGCAATATTGGCTCGAAAGTGAAAATCAGTGACACTAATGCAACCACCGCCAAAATGAAAAATACAATCCACATGCCTGTAATCAGAAGTCTCGTAAGTTTCTGAGTCTGCACAACAAGTATATTTCTTATCCGGGAGCACAATGGAGAGCAAACCTGGAAGGAACCAGGAATCAAGCCGTTCTTGCGCCCATGAGAATCTACCATTCATCCAAAATGATTACAGATTAGTACCTATAAATTCAAGCAGTCAATCGTATTCTTGGCGCACTGCTGTAAGAAAATTAGTGCGAACGAATAAAGAAAGGTCATTCCTAGACTGTCCCAGGTGCTGATCTAGTCAATATTTTTATGTTGTGATACTCACAATGTCCCAGCACATGCAGGTCCTACTGCTCTTCCAAACGATGCAAGGCTCATGGAAACACCATTTGCAAATCCTCGTTGTGAAATCACCTAATAACATCATTTGACACATCTCTCTCTCTCTCTCTCTCCCCCCTATTTTATGCTGATGATATTATTTCAATCTCTGATTTTCCAAAGGACCCAAAGGGCATCAAGCGCTATTTGGATGCATTACATGTGTTCGCACTCGACAGTGGTTTATCTGTGGACCTTGGGAAAACCAAGGTTAATGATATTCAACACCACACCGTGACGAGTTAGAGGATCAGCGCCCTCTTTTAGTTATGGGCAGACACGGTGGAATGTACAGATTCAGAGACATATTTGGGAGTAGACTTCCGCGGGCCAGTGTTTTCACTGAGGAGAGCAGAAGAGGCAGATTGGCCGGACGTTTATGCAGCTTTGAAGTTTATGCAGTTTTGGTAGATTGGAGAGGATGTATACGCAAGTCCAGCTTCAGGAAAATTTCGAACAAAACTCTGGCTTTTCGTTACCTTGGTGACATCAGCTATGTTGTATGGGTACATATGTGGGGACGTTCAGTAGGTGGCCAGAGTAGGGTGGGTCACACGCATGGAGGAGGTGGGAGAGGCCCTGATTTCTATCATCACTTGGATGATTAGAGCAAACCTTCAGGAAAGCATGAGATCATAAGGACGGAGCTGGTGCCGCTCCAGTGGTTACTGAGGCACTTATCAGATCAGTGTCTTTCATACATAGCCTTTGGAAGCACCCAATTGGCCCATGAACCGTCTCGACAGCAGGCACTATAGGGTAATAGAGTTTGTTGGTATGCACAGATGACATCCTGGTTTTAGAGGCATTGCTTTAGCATGAAGAGCCTGCCCCCATTTCAGTATTCTTTGGAGGTTCCCTCTGCTACTCTGGTATGCACAAATTACGAGACTCACCATCATGACTTGATTCAACTGGATACTATGAGGTCCTAGATAAGAGCCTACTTATGAGTTGGGCACAAAGATGTCTTTCTACAGTGAGCGTCTTCTTCAACTCACAGTGGATGGTTCTATAGTCAGGCGTGAATTTATGGATACACATTTATCTTATGGGGTACTATGTATCATTGGTAAAATATGTTCATCTTCCCATCAGCTGGATTGAGACGGATAGAAATAGAGGAGTTTCAGCAGAGGACAGGATATGCCAGGTATGTCACAGGGAGTCCAAGTCAAACTGCACTACATATGACATTGCCTTGCATACCAGGAGATATGGGGCTGCATCCATTGCCTTATTCGGAGAGGGGTTTGAACCACTATCTAGAATTATAGGATACCAAGAATAGAGATGCTTGGGTTTATTTTTGCTTGAGTTCAGGAGACGTAGAGACACACTGCTTGGGAGATCAGAGAGACAGACTCAGAGTTAGCAGATACCATTCATAATGATTATTTCTAGCCAATCACTACCACTAGATAGCAGATCCTCGACCACATGATAGGTTCAGGGTGATTCAAACATCCATGACTATTGAGGAAGTTATCCGAGCACAAGTGGCGATTACACAGGAGGATTTGGATCATTTTGGCATGCCATGTGTGATTCCCCACTATGATCCTCCCCACAAAGGACATTGATGAGCTTTAGCACTGACCAATGCTTCATTACCTGATAGATGGAGGACTATGCCTTATAAGATTGTATTATTCATTGTATTGATTGGAGGCGCACATCACACTCTTCTCAGGATCTTGCATCTTTGTATCTACTGGAGAGTCTCTGATCCACCCACACCCACTACCTTACTTAACTCAGTTTTTAGTCTCTTAGGTTGGTTTCACACGGGTGGTGGAAGAAACATAAGTGTTCAAATTCCACTTGGAAATAGGAGAAAGCGGACAGTTCCATCGCCCTCCCATTCACATAAAGGGTGGAACACTAACTGAATTCGTTTAGTACCACCACCTTATGTGTGAGGAGCGACAGAACACAACTCACAACTGAATGTTGATGCAGACAAAGTTTGGATGCACCATCTGAAAGGAGGCTGGAAATTGAGGTAGGGGCTGGGGAGGGGGGATCAGGACATGTGCCGTGTGCTGGCAAGGGAATAGCTGCAGGGCTCCACCCTTGTGTGAATACAATATGACACATGGTTTCTCTCATTGATTGTAGATCATCCGTTTCAACAGCCCACCACGCTGTGTAAAGCACACCTTAGTTTCCTTTTCAATATTTCTAGCTCAAACATTGTATAAGGTTCATCACATTGTGACTTTTTGATCTTATAGGTCATGTTGGGCTTTAGAAGACCCAAATCTCTCTCTCTCTCTCTCAGACATTGTACGAGGGTTGATTTCTGCCGATGAAATCTTGCTTGATAGTTCACTTGTGTAAACTGTTCTGAATGGTCTTCTTGATTTATATCAGAGTTTTGCTTTTACTCTTGGATTATGATGAAAGGCAATCCAAATGCCTTAATATTTGAGGAGTTAGTCTCTGTTCTGTTGCAAGAAGATCAGTCTAAGCAGAACAGATCCATTATGTGTGTTGCAGATCAAGCTTTCCTCGCTAGTGAGAAGGACAGGTAAATGGAGCTCATCTACTAGTAAGCAAAAATCTGTTGATTCTTCACTATCAAAGAAAACTGACAGAGACGAGAAGAAAACAGAAGAGCAAAAATTGTTTCGCAAATATTGTAAAGGAAATAATCATGTCATATAGAGTTGTCCAAAACTGGTTGCAAGAGAGGCAAAGAAGAAAGAGGCTAGAATGGTTGTTGTAGAGGCCTCTACACCCAAAACAGAGTCTTCTAAACTTGTGCAGAATGAAGAATGGACATTTACCACTATTTGCAATTATGACCCATCTTCTCATGAAGAGTGTATGTCTACATTAGACTCAGATGTTTGGCACTTTGATAGTGGGGTAACCAAAAATATTACCTCGTAGCATAGTTTCGTCACTTCACTTCAGCCTGTCCCTACAAGGAATACTATCGCATGTGCCAACAACTCCTCTTATCTTATTATGGGAGTTGGTAAGATCGTTCCAAGTACTACTGATGGTAGTCCTTTTACATTGTAAGATGCTTTATTTGTGTTAGGGATCAAGAAAAATCTGTTATCAATTTCAACATTAGCCAAGATCGACTTGGTTGTGAAATTTGTTGATGAAAGATGTATAATTCATGATCTGTCAAAATGATGACATCATTATTGCTTTCGGCATTTTATGTTGTGGGCTATATAAGCTCATAGATTATGCAAAATCTGTGAATGATTCAATATATGCAGTTCAAGATTCTCAGGATATATCAGATACAAAGCTTTGGCATGTATGCTTTGGTCATCTGAATTTTGCTAGTTTGCTATGTCCGTAGAAATTTAAAATGGTGTCCTCTTTGCCCAAACTTGAGATACCCGATAAACATGTCTGTGAAGACTGTATTCTTGCAAACGCAGTGCTCCTCCTTCCCAAAAAATGATTCAATTCGAGCTATTTAGAAATTGGAGCTTGTTCATAGTGATGTATGTGGTCTTATGCAAACACTTTCTTTTGGGAACTATCTTCATGACTTTCATTGATGATTTTTCCAAGCATGCATGGGAACATCCATTGAATGCAAAGTTCTAAGTGTTTATGTGCTTCAAACAGTTTTTGGTTTTGGCTGAAAATCTGTCAACATGTAAAATGGGTACCCTCCGTTCTGATTGAGGGGGGGAATATATATCTTTTGATTTTAATACATTTCTGGTTGAACGTCGGATAAAACATCAATGTACAGTGTCATATAAACCTCAACAGAATGGAGTTGTTGAAAGGAAGAACATGTCACTTACGGAGATGGCGAGGTGTATAGTCAAGAGTCAAGCTTTACCACATAGTTTTTGGCTTGAGGCTGATATGTGTGGAGCATATCTACTTAGCAGGTGTCCCACTAAAGCATTGGTGTCTATCACTCCATATGAGGCTTTGCATAGTCGCAAGCCATCTCTTGCTCACCTGCGTGTCTTTGATTGTCTGGCATATGCATTAGTGCTTGAACAACAATGCAAGAAATCGGATGATATAAGAGTGAAATGTATTTTTGTTGGGCACAATTATGAAAGCAAAGGCTATCTTTGCATCATCCACAGACTAAACACATTTGGTTAGCTGTAATGTTTTTGTGGAAGATGCTATTCAGCCACTACTTTCATGTGCTAAGGAGACATTGTTTTCATGTGATGATGGAGATCATTCCATTTCTGATGTAGATTTACATGATGTACTTGTTGATGAGAGAGCTGATATTGAAGAGGCAAAAACTATGCCAAAATGGTTGGTGAAGACTTTGCATGATAGCAAATTAGATGCACCTCTGTCATATCGTACTCACTATGTAGAGGTCTTGTGTCTGTGTCTTCTCGCTCTGTCTATGAGCTTGTTCTTTCTTTGATGGAGATGTCTCCTTATATAGTCTTTAGTTTTTCTCTGGGATTGGTAGGAGTGAACGGTAGCAAAAGGGGACAAAATTAGTTTCTTTCTTTGTGGCTCATTGACAATTTTGACACTATGGAAACTTCATTCGTGGTCCACTTTTCTTGTGCCGTCACTATCTTCCAAATTCTAGTATTCGGTGCTGTCCACCATCCATGATCCTCTGCATGCAAGTGGCTGAAAATTTAGTCCATGTGAAGATCTAGGAAATTTAATCGCTCTTTTAAGTAAAATAGTGGAGTAAATCAGAAGTAGACCATTTTCTTAAAAAATAGACTACTTTACAAGAAATGGGCACTTTTGAAATAAGTAGACTAAATTTATAAAAATGGTCAACTTTTGAAATAAGTAGACTAAAGTTATATAAGTCGACTAAACTTGTAAAAAAGGACAAATTTTGAAATGAGACTAAAAAAAAAGGTCAACTTGGGCAATTAAGAGCTCGGAAAAATAGTCGACTAAACAATAGACAACTTCTTGGAAAAATTGGCCAACTTAAGAATTTAGACAACTTAGGAAATCGGTGAAATGGGGAAGTAGGCAACTTAAGAAATTGGTGAAGTGAGAAATTAGGCAACTTAGGAGATGGGGAATTCTCCCTCCTTCATGAACTGATGAGCAAGATCCTCTTTTCTTCATCTTAGTGCTCTTTGCTTCTTCTTCTCATCTTGCTCGAAATCGAGGTAACTTTTCTTGTATTTGCCTTCTTCATCTTGAAAAGCAAAACATAAAATACATTATTTAAGGGGCATATCAGAGTACCCCGCTACAACTTGCCCGCCACTTAGACGTTCTCCGTCCTCGGAGAGAAATAAAGTACCTCCTCTTTTTTTTTTGTTTTTTTCCTTTCTCTTCTTCTTCTTCTTGATCTCAGCCTTGCTGATATAGTCACCTGAGTCAAGGTTATTGCTTCTCATTGAATTTCATGTTATCTTTTAGTGATTGTCCAATCAGTTGGCTGTTCCTATCCTTGCTGAATACAGCTGTTGTGGGGTTGTAGATTTGACTATTTGATGAGCATTGGCAGCTTCAAGGGTACCTCCTCTTTTCTTTTTCCTTTCTCTTCTTTTTCTTCTTGATCTCAGCCTTGCTAATATAGTCACCTGAGTCAAGGTTATTGCTGCTCATTGAATTTCATGTTGCCTTTTACTAATTGTCCAATCAATTGGCTGTTCCTATCCTTGCTGAATTCAGCTGTTGTGGGGTTGTAGACTTGATTATTTGATGAGCATAGGCAGCTTCAAGGTTTGGAGCTGCTTGTTTTAACACTGAGCTTTGCCTTGGTCTTTGCCTTTTGTAGGTTGGCTCAAAGATCACCGAGCACTTGGCTTTTGAGATACTCCCAAATCCAACTTTAATCGTTCACCATCGAACTTTAATCCTTGGAGAAAATTCACACAGGAGCTCGAGGGAATTGGTAGAGCTAGAGGAATTCGCACCACGCTTAGAAAAGTCGACTGGCTGGTCTGAAAAGAAATCGAGTTGTTGCTAAAAAAAAAATCGACTTCTTGCTCTAAAAAAAAATCGATCACTTGGATTGCTCAAGAGGAAAAAAATCGACTTAAAATTGCCTTTGATCAGATTTGAATCGACCAAAAAACCCAAAATTGCCCATCAAAATTAGAACCAAAAAAATCATCCTAGAAATTAGATCCAAAAAAATGGACCTAAAAAAGATTAGCCTAAAAAAAATAGACCAAATAAATTTAGACCAAAAGAAGTCGACCTTAAAAAATTGGCTAGAAAAAAAGAACAAAAATCAAAATCGACCAAAAAAATTTAGACAAAAAAAAATCGACCTAAAAGATTAGCCAAAAAAATATAGACCAAAAATTAAAATCTACCAAATAAATTTAGACAAAAAAAAATCGACCTAAAAAATTAGCCTAAAAAAATAGACAAAAAAAAAAAATCGACCTTTTTGATTGTAGAAGAAATTTGACTTCTACTACTAAATGGGAAACTTCATACGCTTTTAAAAATGGGCAAAATTTTGGTCAACTTTCTTTCACTTCTTCTTCAAGATCTAAGACTGGTCAATTTTCTTCCACTTTCTTCCCTTCAATATCTGAGTATGATCTAGTCGACCTTTAAGTTTTGTTTAAGTCCATTGGCTTTTTAGTACTCTCCTGCAAGCTCTTCATATAACTATCTTCTCTTGGAAACATCTCCAATCAATGCATGTATCAGTCATAGGAATTGGGTGTACCAAAGCTCCCCAAAATAGAATCATGCATTTTCAAGGTATTGCTCTTGCTTCAATCCTGTGTACCTGAGAGAGAAGGGTCCCACCAGGCGTGCCATATGAAGGGAGACCCCTTGACTCCATTTTGAAGAGGAAAAAGTGAATGCTTAACCTCCCAAGGAAGCTTCTACTCAAGGGGTTTCTCCTTAGGGAAGTATACCCTATGCTCTCTTAGGCACACACCAAAAGAAACAGCAGTTGGCTGGTT
The DNA here is from genome assembly GCA_020310875.1 of Ceratopteris richardii. Lineage (NCBI taxonomy): Eukaryota > Viridiplantae > Streptophyta > Polypodiopsida > Polypodiales > Pteridaceae > Ceratopteris > Ceratopteris richardii. The sequence continues at coordinate 36,162,890 of CM035414.1, read as the reverse complement.
TAGAATAGCACGGACCATTGAAGATTTAGAACAGCACGGATTCTGGGCCTCCTTCAAAAAAGGTCACATGAGATGTTACCAACTTATTTGTAGAAATCATTCTAACAAGAACAAACAATGACTTGACATAATAGCAACATTACATAGACAAGAATAAGACACTTCTTCCAATACAAGATAATCTGATGACTAATTACATGGACAAGACACTATAGCATGACGAGATGAACAATTGAGGGGGAGAGTGCCAACTCACTGCTCCCCAAGAAAAGGAAGACATCTTTTCAGTCTAGGAACTTGAGAAGGCAGTGGCAGCTACCCTTGCTTAACTCCACCTATTGTAGTCAAGTGCCATAAGCACTCCTCCTTTGCAGAGCTCCCAATTCCATGCTTCAATCTGCCATCCATCCTTGGGAGAAGGAGGAAAGGACTCCCCCCTCTACACAGTATGTAGAGGTCTTCTGTATGTGTCTCCTCTTTCTGTCTATGAGCTTGTTCTTTCTTTGATGGAGAGGTCTCCTTATATAGTTTTTCTCTGGGATTGGTAGGAGTGAAGGGTAGCAAAAGGGGACAAAATAAGTTTCTTCCTTTGCGGCTCACTGACAATTTTGACACTTTGGAAACTTCCTTCTTGGTCCACTTATCTCCACCATCACTATCTTCCAAATTCTAATATTTGGTGTTGTCCACCGTCCATAATCCTCCGCGTGCAAAAGGCTGAAAATTAAGTCCATGTGCAGAACTGGGAAATTTAGTCGCTTTTCAAGTGAAATAGAAGTAGACCATTTTCTTAAAAAATAGACTACTTTACAAGAAATGGGCAACTTTTGAAATAAGTAGACTAAATTAATAAAAATGGTCAACTTTTGAAATAAGTCGTCTAGATCTATAAAAATGGTAAACTTTTGAAATAAGTCGACTAAACTTGTAAAAAGGGACAACTTTTGAAATGAGAATAAAAAAAAAATGGTCAACTTGGGCAACTAAGAGCTCAAAAAAATAGTCGACTAAAAAATAGATAACTTCTTGTAAAAATTGGCCAACTTAGCAATTTAGACAACCTAGGGAATTGGTGAAATGGGGAATTAGGCAACTTAGGAAATCGGTGAAGTGAGAAATTAGTCCCTCCTTCATGAATTGATGAGTTGGATCCTCTTTTCTTCATCTTAGTGCTCTTTGCTTCTTCTCCTTCTCATCTTGCTCGAAATCGAGGTAACTTTTCTTGTACTTAGTACTTACCTTCTGCATCTTGAAAAGCAAAACATAAAATACATTATTTAAGGAGCATATTGGAGTACCCTGCTACACCAATACTTGTTGTGAGTGCCGATTCCCCTTAGATACATCGCTTCAACTACTAGTGTATTTTGGTGCCCTTCGATGCCTCAAGAATCACTTTTTGTGTAAAGCCAACGACTCCCTATCTTGTCTTCTAGTGACTTTAGGAGAAACAAAATTTTAAATGGGGGCATACATAAACTTGTGCGTACCGCTTTCTGTTCATATCTTTTCCACTTTTGACTTCATTTCTTCAAAACGTGTGCATAAGGGAGGGCTGACTTGAACCTTCAAAAACACTTAAAAAACCTTGAAATCCTTTCAAAAAGACGATTTTGCAACCTGCATTCAACTTTTCCTACAAAACCATTGTGAACAACTGTTTGTGCACTACCTGTGCACCCTTGTTCTCGGAAGCTTGTGGACCCATGTGCACCACTTTACACTTTTACACCACCTGTGCATCACTTGCAAAGTCATCATTTTGACCTTTGAACGGCTCCACAATTGACCACTTTGACCTTTGACCAGCTCATCTCTCTCTCTCTCTCTCTCTCTTTGTGTGCCGAATGAGTCTCTGCCTTTCGTATGCTCTCTCGGCTTGCAAAAACCCTAACAACACCTATGTGTTCTTTGTCGAACCCTAGGAGCACCTATGCAAGCTCATCCCCCCCCTCCTTGATACTCTCGATGAGTTGGTAATCGCCTTCTTCATTGTGTCGACATTAGGCCTTGCGCAGGTACAGAAAACTCCATGCGAGTTCGTACAGAAGAGCTACTGAGATTTTCGAAGAACAGGTCTTCGGTCGTCATCTATTAGCAGATGCTCTGGTTGTCTTCAACAGTTCGAATTTTAGGGTTCAACAAAACTTGAACATCAGGAGTCTAGTGTTTTTGGGACCCCATGATGCGAAACCGGTAGACCTAATAGCAACAAGGATTAGATCCATTTAATTTCTAGAACCATAATATCAAAGAGGCTAAAAAAAGGAGATAAAATCCTCAACCCACAGATGAGGAAAGCTATGGAAAAAATCAATAATGAAGAAGACCAGATAAAACAACTCAAAGAGGATCAAGTGGCATGGAAAGTTGAGACAAATCATCTCCAACAAGGTATTGCTCACCTAAAAGACTCCGAAAAGAAGGAGAGATCACAAAATCATGCAAACTCGAAGGCTCCATATACAAATCACAGGCCTCTCCGAAGGTGCATCACCCAAGGCAGATGCACCTGGATAATGTACACATCTTGGATATGATATAATGCTCTTCACTCAAGCATGGAGAGTCAAGAAAGATACCACCATACCACGACCACTTATACTTGATGTGAGCTCAATGGAGACGAGGGTCGTTTTCTTCAAAAAGCAACCAGTACTACAAGGATTACCAAGAGCATGTTTCTTTATGGATGAGGATCTTACAAAGATGTAGATAGAACACAGATGAGTATGCATGCCTTTGATCTTACAAGCCAAAAGGGAGGGAAGGAAGGCCTTTTACCATAATGGTAAGATCTTCATATATGGGTGCCCTATTAAATAAGGATACGTGGCCAATGAGACATCTTCATGGGAGTAGTTTGGAATTGCAATGGAGCATCATGGACACAACCAGATCATCTGAAAAAGTTAATAGACACACATGACTTCATATGTATCACACGGACACACGAGAGTCAGAAAGTGGTCTTCCCCATGTTTCTGGGTTCTAGTGAGAGTCCACTCTCAAGACCACTATGAGGGCGAACACTTCTCAAGGGTAAGGAGACGTAGTGATTTTGTTCATATAGAGCATCCATAGACATATAAAGGTCATGAGCAAGGATGAGGAGGCACGTTACATGTGGACTCGCATTGGGTTCGAAAGAGAGAGATGAAGATAAATAGCTATATGTTACTTTTCCTCCACAGGGATCATGATATATTGGACATGATGAGTGTGGATATGCACGAGGTAATGATTCATCACACCCTACATTGTCAGAAGATATCCTACATTATTCTACTTTAGATGAAGTCTTTCTCCTAAGAGACTTCATTGCACATACGCAATCCCGAGAGTGTGAAGTATATGATATGGAGAGGTCACGGATCATGAGAAGCTTAGACCTCTAGCACATCCGGGATAGTAGATCATTACATGACATAGGATAGGACACAATATACTATAGGAGATGTCTTCTTGAGCTCAGCAATCATAATCATCACATTATTTAAAATGGGATGTGTTGTTAGTGAGATTCCGACAGGCTCACATGCTTCCCACATGATGTGAAGGGAATAGTGGACTATATCCTAGGCTCTCTCACTAGGGACTCTCTTATCCCTACTCTTACCATCATAGATACCTTACTTTCTCTCCTTTCCTCACTCACACTAGATCCTCACCATCTCCACAATTCCACACCACTATACATTTTACACATGATCTATCGCACGTCTATGCACATCATCTCTATTCTGAGTTACTCTCACTCCACCTGCTCCCCTTGACACACTCACTTCATAGATCACATCTATATAGGATGACTCATCCATACAAAGCTATGACTCACGAGATATATGCCCCAAAATAGTTGGTATGATGATGAGTGTCATGAGACATAATGTCATCTCAGAGGAGAAGAGGCTCATGGGAAGATTACATATAGTCATGCATAGTAGCGCATGCAAACTATTACCCACCGTAAAAAGCGAGAATGGGAGGAGTTGTATTATTGGGATATATACCACTTACTCATGAGCAAGGACGTCATAATTGTCTGGTGCTACCTATGAGAGAGGAGACAATCGACCCCTATCTAGGATCCTCCAAGATGGCATCGCCACGCAGAGAGTCTATACCAGATACCGAACCAACCAGTGATACCTACATCTCATACTACACATCTGACTATTACTATCTTCTTCACACAGAAGAAGGTAAGGAGAGCTATTTCACACTTACAACATGGCAAAGCGATCAACCATTCATGAGTGAGGAAGAGAAGACTACATTGCTGTTTTGTGGTTTTCTGCAAAGCATCTAATACGGTACCTAGAGAGCGGTTGTTCGAGTGTCTACATGTTCTCAAGGTCATAAAGGAGTTACCGTGGGGGATGTATACCCTATATGAGTGGGCTCTCTGGCTCCCTTGTTAGCACCATAGGTGTGAAACAAGGTTGTCCACTCTCCCCGAGATTGTGGATTTTATTAAGCAGTGAGGCACCACCGGGATGGATTCGGGAGGTTCTAATCTACATATTCTTATATGTGCTGATGAGATTGTGTTGATCCCCAATCAGCTTAGGGATTACACAGCCATTTACATGTCCTCATAAAAAGGACTCTCAATTAACCTTGAGAAAACCAAGGTTCTTATTTTTCACAGAGCCGCATAGTTACGGAGACAAACTTACTTTACAGTAGCGGGTGGTCCCATTGAGGTCACACTCATACATTTACCTTGAGTAACTTTCAAGGGCACATCAAGAGCATTCTCGATGGCTTAAACAGATCCTAATTAACTGACATGTGGATACACAACATTATCTCTTATGGAGAGAGAGTTACATGGGACACATATTTAGGAGCCTAGTACGAAGGGGTGGTTATTCGATACTATAGTCTAACCCTCATTGATGTATGGATTATCCATTTGGAGACCAGGGTTAGGAGATTCAATATGGACTTTAGTAGAGAAACCACAGATACTTCCAATTTTTCTGCTCATTCGCAATAAGCCTTCGGTACAACATGACATTATTAGAGCACATCTTGCTACACCCCCAACACTTGTCGAGGCACCATTTGAGACAATTGGTATGTTACATAGGCTTCAGGATATGGATAAGGGCTGCATTGCATATAGGGTGTTTTAGGCTTCACGACATTTAGCCTTGCAAGAGATTCTTCATCTTGGTATGCGGAGACTTGAGATTGGATGACTAGACATGGATTTGATATAGATGAGCTCCTACCCATAGAGTAGGATACACATGCTCCCACCTATTTGCTCTCCCGACAGGAGAGGAACAGGATTATATGAGAGGAGATATGCCACACATGTATACAGAGGACCTAGGTCTTCCCTAGAGATTTACTACCAATGAAAAAGTTTCATTATGGCAAGCTTTTTCTTTAGACTTTGGACCAAGGATTCATAAAAGCCCCTCGATACATGCCGGTTTATATGACACATCATATACGAGTTGTCATTGCGGAAGTTAAGGTGCCGTTACATCAGCTTGAGATCGAGAGAGGTCAAGCTAGAGGGATACCCAAAGAAGAGAGTATATGTCCGACATGCAAGACACGTGGATAGTGGGGAGAACTTTTTTATTCGATGTCTGACATATGCAAACATCATAGTAGAGTTCCAAATAGAGGGGTCATTACAACAATGTATGGGGAGAGGGATCAATGACCATTCAAACGCTTCCTCATCATCGCATATCATAGACAAGTTACAACGGCCTCAGGCCTCTCAGTATTAGAGAACCCGACTTTACCGAGATGAGCTCGTGAGGATTTTGTCATTACATGAGCAACATATGGAGTAGAAACATGCAGCCACACCTTGGGATACCCTCTTCCAAAGGGTACTCCGACTGACACCCATGTATCACATTCTCCATCCACACACCCCCTACCCCCTAAATAAGGCTACTAGTAGAGAGCTACACCTTATATCTACATTGTGTTCCGTGGTTACTTTCTACAGAGATGGTGCCACCGTCTATCACACTCTCCTTCTTGTACTATGTCCAGGACCTACATGTGGTGGATCTTGCTTATAACAGAGGTTTCTTGACCAAAAGAAATCTCAGATCCTTCACATGCTTGAACATGAGGCAACAATTCGATTAGTAGAGGGCATCTAGAGACTTTCTAAGTTTGCAGGGGAGAGAGCTTGATGGGAGAGTAATCGAGGGAGGAAGAGCTCAATGCCTCTAAGATCTTCAAATCTTAAGCCAGAATAAGACATCAGGGGCACCTAGGCTGCATGAATAACTGAAAATCACAAACAAGAAGGACACGAGCAGAAAATGAAAAGGTAAATGCTTTTAATTTTTGAACGGGGATAAATCTGCTTATTACAACATCTCACAGAACCAGATTCTTAACAATCCAGATAGATATGGAAAACATACACACAGCGTATCATTCTTAATCATTAAACAAAGAATCTTTTAAGATCACATCACTCAGAAAGTGTTATTGCTCCATTTCTAAAGTAGTACGCATAAGCTGTGCAGAGGAAGCTTACCACAGAGTTATTTATCAAGATGAAGTTTCCAGTGATGATGCATGCCTGTAGGATAAAAAGTCCCCAATCCCAGACCACACAAAAAAGAAATGAAGGGTCAGACATGCCCTCTTTATTTTAAGAATCTTAGAGTACTGAAAAATAAACCTGAAATTTGTAAAACTTAGAAATAACATCGTTTTAGGCCTCACATTTTTATGAGAATTCTTGTGTCATAACATAAACAACAAGGTTTCTGTTGAAACAATTCTTTCAATAAAATATCTCAAGTAGATGGAAAGAATTTGAGGTTCTCTGGAGAATTATTGAACCTGAGAAGACAGAAACCAGAGTAAAATCCAATCATCCGATCTATCCTTGCATTCGACACATTGCTAATGCATCACTGATTGAATAAACCTTAAGAGTTCATGTTTGGCACCAATTCCCTATGCTAGCTATTATCAGTGGGAGTCAGCTAACATTAAGCTGGCAGAGTGGAAAAATAGACCACTCTATTTAAGGACTGATTGGGAAATATCAACTTGTAAATACCATGAAAAATCCTTTGATTGGGACAAGGATTTCATTAGTCATAGCTTACCCAATATCCACTTCCTCAGCACCCAATGAGACATCCCCAAGCTATAGTTCATCTGATCAACTCTGTGATGTAAACACATCCCCAACCTATTCAAGTGAAGAGCATCCCAATGTGGACAAAACGACGATACTTGTCTGTGACTGTCTTCCAAAAGAGCCACTCCACAAGCTATTTTCCATGGATGAGTTAAGAGAAACGGGCTTTAACTCATGGGCTAGAATGCACTTGACTAGAAAGGTGATGTAAGACATTTTTTGTCGTTTCCAAACATTAATATTTGTGGTAAAAGTCATGGATGGTTGGCAAACAAGAAGGCAACAGGACACGTCACATTTTCAGAAATGGCTCCTTATGAGGTAGTGAATGCATATGTCGACCTAATCACTAGGAAGGATCCATATATATTACAAACATTTTAATTCTACTTCTCACTTCGTGATATGGACACAAAGCTATCTCTATAAGCCTTCTATGTGTGATGTCTTGTATTGTTTTTCCCACAACAAGGGGTATATGTACCATCGTTTGCTCTAGACGTGTTATAGAAATATGGAAACAATACACAACACAAGTCCTGCTCTAGACATGTATTATAGAAAGATGGAAACGATACACAATACAAGTCCAACATGGGGCACAGAATTTCCATGTGTATTCATCATTAGTGATCTTATGGCTATCATGTCTTCCTATTTGTGTCATGAAGATCAGCAGTTCCATCTTCTTCTATACCATCTTTTTCAACACCAACCAACTACTTCTTGACAATCTCCCTCTTGACAATCTATTTCTTGCCTACCTTCTATGCCAAGCCTAGAATGGTTGCAAAAATGAGCATGTATTTTATGAGTCATGCTAGATAATCTTGCTAATCTATCAATTGTGGAAAAATGATATGCTATCAGGTCTACATCATCAGTTACCCCTCCTGTTGTACATCCCACTATTTCTCAATCCTCATCCTTGCCGTCTGCACCACCCAAGACTTCAATTTTTGTCTCCATCCCCTTGACTTCCACTTATACCTCCCCTATGATCACTACCATTGGCATCACCCACACAACATATCCCTAGAATTAAAAATCACCTAATCCACATCCTTCTATCACTCCATGCTTCCACCTAGTACTACCTCTCCAATCTCACGTACTTCGCCTCCACCTTCACATAACTCTCCTCCACATCTAGCTGCTCCTTTCCTTCCATGTTACTCACTCACCAAGTTACATAACATCAACATTATGACCATGGACACATGAAAAACTCTCAAACATCAACCTACACACATGAAGGAGCTACAGGACTACAACAAAAAAGTTGAATTTCTTTCCTCTTTGCCCGACAAGGATCTGGCAAAGCCACAACAACACATCATTGATTTAGAGAAGGTAAAACTTTCCCTTCAAACAAAAAAGGAGGAACTCAAATAGGAGATGGAGTTTCACAAGGAGTGGTATGAGCAGGCCCAAGCCCTATTCAACTCTCCCTACTTGGCCCCCGTCATTCACCAACTCATCCTCCTACTTCATGTTTGTAGATTTTTCTACTCATCCATGTTTGCGAATACAATTTTGACAATAATTTTAGGATGATGTATTGATTAGCATGTTATATCTCTATCAATTTTCTATTATTTATCCAATTTTTTAAGATTAAAGAACTCTCTAAGACAAAGAGTGCATTAGGAGGACAACTTGCAGGCCCCCTTTTTTTACTTTCTACTAGCATGCATGAATAATTCTAGTTGCATCTTTTGAGGAAAATGTAAAGTCTAACTCATTTGAAAAGAGGTAGACAAAGTGGCCTAACTAGCCAATTTGGATGAATGATGGCCAAGTGATTAGCTTGGAGCGTTGGATAAAATGATTGATCACTTGGACGGATAGAAGACCCAAAAAAATAGTGGGCCAAGTAGTCAGACTACTATTGGATAAAGACAAATCGACTTGGATGATTGTTGGACTAGGATAAATGATGGATCTGGATGATTGCTTGACTAAGACCAATGGTAGGCCAGATTAAATGCAATAGAAGGATCGCTATCTTGATGGATAAGGTAGTGGATAGGCACAAGCTTGTCAGAGAAATGTAATTGCACCTCAACAACTCCTCCAAAAATGTTCCAAATATCTAAGATAATTTCAAGAAGCCCTTTGTTTGAGAAGTTTGTAGGTGAAGTCAGGTACTTAGGTTTGCGTATAGGGAGAATGACAATGGTTTCTTGTTAATGACAGATGTCCCGTTCATGATCTCTAAAAATGGCAATGTTAGTATTGCTTCACGCATTTTATGTCATGGGCTATATAAGATCATAGCCTATGCAAAATCTGTGAATGATTAAGCATTTGCAGTTAAAGATTCTCAAGCTATCTAAGATGCAAAACTTTGGCATGCTCGCTTTGGTCACCTCAATTTTGCTAGTTTGGTACACTAGTAGAAATCTAAAATGGTGTCCTCTCTACCCAAACTTGAGGGAGCTTGTAAACATGTCAATGAAGGCTGTATATTGGGCAAAATGCAATGTTCCTCCTTCCCAAAAGATGGTTTAGTTCGAGCTACTCATATATTGCAACTTGTTCATAGTGATGCAACTTGTTCATAGTGATGTCTCTGGTCCTATGGAGACATCTTCTTTTGGAAACTACCTTTACTTCATGATTTTTCTTGATGATTTTTCCAGGCATGCATGGGTATATCCATTGAAAGCAAAGTCCAAAGTGTTTATGTGATTCAAACAATTTCTAGTTATGACTGAAAATCTATCAGCATGTAAATTGGGCACCCTCCATTGTGATCAAGGGGAGGAATACATGTCTTTTGACTTTAATGCATTTCTTGCTCAATATTGGATAAAACATCAATGTACAGTGTCCTATACACCTTAACAAAATGGAGTTGCTGAAAGAAAGAACGTATCTCTCTTGGAGATGGCAAGGTGTATGGTCAAAAGTTAAGCTTTACCACATAGCTTCTAGTTGGAGATTGTTATGTGTGAAGCATTGTACTTAATAGGTGTCCAACCAAAGCACTACAATCTATCACTCCATATGAGACTTAAGCATGGTCGAAAGCCATTTGTTTCTCATATGCATGTCTTTGGTTATCTAGCACATGCATTAGTGCCTGAACAACAACACAGGAAATTGGATAATAAAGCAATGAAATGTATTTTTGTTGGGTACAATTCTCAAAACAAAGGCTATCATCTGTATCATCCGTAGACAAAGGCTATCATCCACAGACAAAGGCTATCGTACAATTCTGTATCGTCTGTATCATCCACAAACTAAACATATTTTGGTTAGGAGTGATGTTGATTTTGTGGAAGATGCAATTCAACCATTACGTTCATGTACTAAGAAGACTTCAATTACCTCTAGAGATGTGTATGATACTTTGCTTCCTCTTTTTATAGGTGGATAGTCATGTGTTGGTCCAAATGAGGCAATTTCTCAGCCTTTACAGGTTCGACATGATGATGCAAATCATTCCATTTCTTATGCATACGTACATGACACACTTGTTCATGAGAGGAATCATATAGCAGAAGCAAAAATTGTGCCTAAATGGCTAGTGCAAACTTTGAGAGATAGCAAATTAGATACATCTTTGTCATATCATACTCCTTCATGCTCTCATAGTGCTTCCTTCTGTTCAAAATAAAGAAGTAAGGTTGTATATATTTTTGCAAAAAGGATTTCTTCAAGTAGAAAGAGAATCCAAAAATGAAAATTGGAAGCATTTACTTTCAACAAGTAGTGGAGGCCAAAAGAGAATCAATCAAAAGAGAATCAAATCCAAAAACTGAATTGTAAGAGGAGTGGTTGTCCAAAGTAGTGGAGAAGTTATGGAGAAGAGCTCTCAAACTCATCATGAGAGTTTTTGGTCACTTTGCTATAAAAGAGGCAAGGGAGGACACTCAAAAATAGAGGAAGAAGACGTGGAAGTCCCCTTGTAGCTAGTTCATTTGGTTTGAGTCATTTCGTTCAGTTCACTCTCATAGAGTATGTCCAACCGCATACCCATTTTTGGGTAGTCTACTTGTGAGAGTCATATCTCTCAATATATGTATCCAATTTTATAGTTTAAACATTCTTGGAAAGCTTATCTTGAGTACTTCCTTTGTCTAGAATCAGTTTTATCAAATTCTTTATGCTCTGTGAGTTATTCAGTTTTTAGTGACGTATAGTTTTCAGCTTAACTGAGTGAACAGATAGTCTGTTTTGAGGCAAAGAGTTTCCAACCCAAAACTACTCCAAATTGAGTGTTTGATAGCTCATTTGAAAGCTCTAGGTGTCTAGTTTGAGTGACCAAAGTTTCAAGTTCATTTCGTTTTTCAGTTAGTACCAGTTTTCATTTGAAAGTTAAGCTGTTGGCAAAAGTCTTGATCCTGAGAAGGTCTTCTACACTTTCCGCTGCGAATAGGAGAGGAATTCTCCAATAATTGGTATCAGAGCATTGGAGTTTGAAGAGGAAAAGCATTGGAACTGAAGTGAAGCAAAGGAGAAGCTACAAATCAAGAGGGAGCTTCGTAAAGTCAAGGAAGAGCACCACAACATACTTGAGGTAAACTTCAATCTTAGAAGTTTTCAATGGCTGATTTAGGACAACAAGTTGAGAAGTTAGACAAAAATAATCTTCAGTCTTGAAGGTATAAAATGACAAATTACCTTAAAGGTAAAGGTTTATGGAGTCTAGTTACTGGAGATGATCCACAACGGGTGGACCTTCAAGATCCCAACATTACTCCAGCACAAAGGAGACAATTTGTTGATTAGGAAGAGAGGAATCGAAGGGTGATGTTCCTCATCTCACAAGTTATTTCTAACACTATGGTTGGTCATGTGCAAAGCTTAGAAACAGCCAAGGAAGTTTGGGAAGCATTGGAGTAGGTGTATGCTACCTCAACAAGGTTTCGGAGGATGCAACTCAAGAACGAGCTCAACAACATGAAGAAAAGCTCAAACCAAAGCATTAGTGAGTATACATTGAGGATCAAGGAGCTTTGATATCAGCTAGCATCCGTTGGATGCAAGATAGAAGAGGAAGACATCGTCCAAACAGCCCTCAATGGCTTGAGTGAAGACAAGTGGAAGCCCCTCATCACAAACATTCTTTATACAGACCCTCTACCAACATTCGACGAGATTATACCAAATCTTGTTGCTGAAGAGGTTTCTCAACAAGGAGAAGGAAACAAAGGTAAGGAAAACCATAGTCAAATGTTATATGCAGGACGAAGTAGAGGAAGGAACTCAAGAGGAGGCTCGAGAGGAAGAGGAAGAAGCTACCACAACACAAATTTCAGCCAACACAACTCGGAGGACAATCAAGGACAACTCAAATGACAACACACATGGAAGAGGTCGAGGAAGAAATAAAGGAAGAGGTCGAGGTTCATACAATCCTCATAAAGGTATAACATGTTATCATTGTGGTAAACTAGGACATTATGCAAATGATTGTTGGCAAAAGAATGGAAAGCTGAATGGAGGTGTTGATATATTTAGGTAGTGATGTGTGTGAACACTCTAGGACCGCCGGGGCACTTTTTTCCCTCTTTAGGAGGTTTTTTTCCCCGGCTTGTATATACGCCTATTGCCCTAATGGGCTACTTATCTTTGTACATTCTCTAGTAATACATTCCGTATTGTGTTTGTGCTCCAAGCTTCTTCTACTTCCTTGTGCTGTTTGCGTGCTTCCGCAGACCTCTATCTCCAACAATTGGTATCAGAGCAGGTCTTCGCTTCTTCTAGGGCGCCTCGACACTCCTCCGTTTGCAGTCTCAGATTCGCACGAAATTTGGTGAGCATAGTCAGGGTGTTTCCGAGATCAAAACACCTTCGCTTTGTGGTGCCGAAATCGCGATCTGAGCTCGTTTCGGCCTCCAAACGCACTATCGCAGCGCTTGTGTAGGCTATTTCGTCCTTTTGTGCCAAAGGTATATACCAGTTTCTGTTCGCCAGTTTAAGCGTCTCGAAGTCTGCTACAGGTCTAGCAGAACTCGTCTGGGAAGTTCTGTTCAACTTTTTGAGATGCAGTCAATTTTCTGCATCAAGGTATTGTAGTCACCGGCCATGACTGAAAGCAGTGATGTATTTCGTATGTTGGCTGTTGAGGATAAGTTTGATGGTACCAACTACCCATTATGGGCTTATATGATGCGACATGTACTGGTTGCAAAAGGATTGTGGAACATTGTGCAGGGTGTTGAAAGACGTCCTGTTACACCTGTAACGACAGGTACTGCAAATACAGGTGTTGGAGCTGATGAAGATGGTGTCGAAGATGATATTCCGCAGATTCCTGTTCGTGCTACTGTTTCTATTGCACCTACTGCACAGCAGATTCGTTGGGATGGCAGAGATGCCCAGGCACATGCATTGATAGCTTTGTCTGTCAAATGTGCCATTATTCCTCACATTCGCTCTTGCAGAACAGCAAAGGATGCTTTGGATATACTTACCACTTTGTATCAGGCTATGATTGAGGCTCGTGTTGCTTACCTCCGAAAACAGTTGGAGAGTGAGCACATGAATGAAGGTGATTCTATGCACAGTTTTCTTACAAAGATCAAAGACCTGAAGGAACAATTGATTTCTGCTGATGAGGTTATACCAGATAGCTCACTTGTGCAGACCGTTCTGAATGGTCTTCCTGATTCATATCAGAGTTTTGCCTCTACTCTACTCTTCGGTTGATGATGAAAGGCAATCCGAATGCCTTGTCATTTGAGGAATTAGTCTCTGTTCTGTTGCAGGAAGGTCAGTCCAGGCAGAACAGGTCCATTATGCGTGTTGCAAATCAAGCTTTCTTGGCTAGTCAGAAGGGCAAAGGAAAATGGAGCTCTTCTATTAGTAAGCAGAAATCTGCAAATGCTCCACAATCGAAGAACCAGGATAAAGATGAGAAGAAATCAGAAAAGAAGAAATTGTTCTGCAAGTACTGTAAAGGAAATGATCATATTATAAAGAACTGTCCAAAACTGGCTGCTAAAGAGGCAAAGAAGAAAGAGGCTCGAATGGTTGTTGCAGAGGCCTCTACACCAAAAACAGAGTCTGCGAATCTTGTGCAGGAAGAAGAATGGGCGTTTACTACTGTCTGCAGTTTTGACCCATCTTCTCATGATCAGTGCATGTCTGCAGTAGACTCAGATGTTTGGTACTTTGACAGTGGGGCGACCAAACATATTACCTCGCAGCGCAGTTTCTTCTCTTCACTCGAGCCTGCCCCTACAGGGAATACTGTCACATGCGCCAATAACTCCTCTTATCCTGTTATGGGAGTTGGTAAGATCATTCTGACTACTGCTGATGGTAGTTCTTTCACTTTGTCAGATTCTTTATTTTTGCCAGGGATCAAAAAGAACTTGTTATCAGTTTCTGCATTAGCCAAGATTGGCTTGGTTGTGAAATTCGTTGATGACAGGTATACAGTCAATGATCTCTCAAATGGCGATTTGCTTCTGGCATTTTATGTCGTGGGCTGTATGAGCTCATAGACTGTGAAAAATCTGTGAATGATTCGGCATGTGAAGTTCATGATTCTCAGGCTATGTTAGATGCAAAGCTTTGGCATGCACGCTTTGGTCATCTGAATTTTGCTAGTTTGTTACGTCTGCAGAAATCTGAAATGGTGTCCTCTTTGCCCAAACTTGAGGCACCTGGAAAACATGTTTGTGAAGGTTGTATTTTGGGCAAAATGCAACGTTCTTCCTTTCCAAAAGATGGTTCAGTTCGGGCTACGCAGAAATTGCAGCTTGTACATAGTGATGTCTGTGGTCCTATGCAGACACCCTCTTTTGGAAATTACCTTTACTTCGTGACTTTCATTGATGATTTTTCCAGGCATGCATGGATATATCCACTCAAAGCAAAGTCCGAAGTGTTCATGTGCTTCAAACAGTTTTTAGTTTTGGCTGAAAATCTGTCAGAATGTAAAATGGGCACCCTCCGTTCTGATCGAAGGGGGGAATATATGTCTTCAGATTTTAATGCATTTTTGGCTGAACGTGGGATAAAACACCAGTGTACAGTGCCGTATACACCTCAACAGAATGGAGTTGCTGAACGAAAGAACAGGTCACTCATGGAGATGGCGAGGTGCATGGTCAAAAGTCAGGCTTTACCACAGTTTCTGGCTTGAGGCTGTCATGTGTGCAGCATATGTACTGAACAGGTGTCCCACTAAAGCGTTGCAGTCTATCACTCCATATGAGGCTTGGCATGACCGCAAGCCATCTGTTGCTCATCTGCGTGTTTTTGGTTGTTTGGCATATGCATTAGTGCCTGAACAACATCGCAGAAAATTGGATGATAAGGCAGTAAAATGTATTTTTGTTGGGTACAGTTCTGAAAGTAAAGGCTATCGTCTGTATCATCCACAGACTAAACGCATTCTGGTTAGCCGTGATGTTGTCTTTGTGGAAGATGCTATTCAGCCATTGCTTTCATGTACTAAGGAGACATCTGTTAGCTCCAAAGACATGTATGATACTTTGATGCCTCTTTTTACAGGTGGACAGGCTAGTGCTGGTCCTGATAAGGCAACTTCTCAGCCTTTGCAGGTTTCATATGATGATGCAGATCATTCCATTTCTGATGTGATTTACATGATGCACTTGTTGATGAGAGAGCTTATATTGAGCACGTAAAAACTATGCCAAAATGGCTGGTGCAGACTTTGCGTGACAGCAAATTAGATGCACCTTTGTCATATCGTACTCGTTCAGGCTCTCATAGTGCCTCCTTTGCATCAGATTGCTATGCTATGGCTGCATCTAGTCTCTGTGATGAGAATGAGCCTGTTTCTTTTGATGAAGCACAAAATTCAAAAAATTGGATGGCTGCTATGCAATCTGAATATGATGCTATAATGAAGAATGGTACATGGTCTTTATGTGACTTGCCTCCTGGCAAGAAGGCCATTGGCACTAAGTGGGTATACAAGCTGAAGCGTAAACCTGATGGTACAGTTGACAGGTATAAGGCTAGGCTTGTTGCAAAGGGTTATGCACAGGAAAGAGGCATTGATTTTGATGAGACCTTTGCACCTACATGCCGTATGACTACTGTTGGAGCATTTGTGCACTTGCAGCCCATCATGGTTGGAATGTACATCAGTTGGACATTAAAACAGCATTTTTGAATGGTGACTTGCATGAAGAAGTGTATGTTTTTCAGCCCCGTGGCTTTGTGCAGAAAGGGCATGAAAACCAGGTTTGCAGGTTAAAGAAGGCATTATATGGTTTAAAGCAAGCACCACGTGCTTGGTATGAGAAGATACATGCCTATCTGATTGCACATGGTTTTGAGAACAGTCCAACTGAAAGCACCTTATATGTTAAACGTGCTAATGATGTGATCATTGTTGTCTATGTTGATGACATGCTGCTCACTGGTCCTATTGAGACACATATTGCTGATTTTAAGGCTGATTTGCATGCCTCATTTGAGATGTCTGATTTGGGGCATTTGCATCACTATTTGGGCATTCAGTTTATGCACGTTGATGGTGGAATGGCTTTGTGTCAAACGAAATATATTGACACATTATTGCAGCGCTTTGGCCTTGAAGATTGTAAGCCTATTGCCACTCCTATGGAGACAGGTTTACGATTGAGTCTTCATGATGCTGGAGATGCATTTGATGCTGTTCTCTATCAGCAGGCTGTTGGATGCTTGATTTACTTATGCATTACTCGGCCAGATATTCAGTTTGCTGTCTCACAGATGAGCAGATTTATGCATTGCCTAGGAGTCACGCATTGGAAAGCGGTTAAGCACATCTTTCGCTACTTGAGTGGTACTCGGCTACTTGGGTTGTTTTATCCCAAGGGGGGATCACTACCGCCAGATTTGCATGCTTTTTCTGACTCAGATTGGGCTGGTTGCTATGACACTCGTGTGTCCACCAATGGTTTTTGCTTCATGCTTGGTAGCTCATGTATATCTTGGTTGAGCAAGAAGCAGCCTACTGTGGCCACTTCAAGTTGTGAGGCTGAGTATAGGGAAGCTTTCACAGAGACTGTTGTGTGTGTGTGGCTCAGACGCCTTATGGCTGATTTGGGTGTTTTCCAGTCTTCTCCCACCACCATCTTCACTGACAGTCAGAGCGCATTGGCAGTTGCGAGGAACCCTGTGTTCCATGCTCGCACTAAGCACATTGAGGTGCATTATCACTATGTCAGGGAGAGGTTCTCTGCTGGGAGATCAGCTTGGCATATGTGCCCACGAAGGAGAACATTGCAGACCTTTTCACGAAGGCTCTGCCTAGGGAGAAGTTTGAAGCTTTCCGCAAAGCTTTGGGCTTACTTCCTTTTGTGGAGTGATTTCCACATAGCTTGGCACTTCCTTATACATGAGTGCCAGCTCCTTGTTCACCGTAGGACTCCCAGGGGGGATTTGTTGATATATTTAGGTAGTGATGTGTGTGAACACTCTAGGACCGCCGGGGCACTTTTTTCCCTCTTTAGGAGGCTTTTTTCCCCGGCTTGTATATACGCCTATTGCCCTAATGGGCTACTTATCTTTGTACATTCTCTAGTAATACATTCAGTATGGTGTGTTTGTGCTCCAAGCTTCTTCTTCTTCCTTGTGCTGTTCGCGTGGTTCCGCAGACCTCTATCTCCAACAGGAGGCAACCAAAGGAGCCAAAATAACTATGCGAGTACATCAAGTGAAGGAGACAAGCAAACCATGCTTTCCACGAAGCATGAGTACAACAACCCGAGAAGTGATGATAAAAAATGATTTATAGATTCAGGTTGCAACAACCATATGACATGCCAAGGAGATTTATTCACAAAGCTACAAGCTCCAAGTGGAAAAGGATGTGTGGAGATCGGGGATGAAACTCAACACACAATTGAGCATGTTGGAGACATCGAGCTTGGAGACAAGAAGGTATTGGCTGATTTTCTTAATGTTCCACTATTGCAAAGAATTTGATTTCAGTAGGACAAATGGTAGAGAAAGGATATCATGTTATCTTCAATGAAAAAAGCTGCTTTATAAAGAATCCAAAAGAAGGATTCAAGGTCATTGATTAAGGAAGGAAAGAAGGAAGGATGTTCACTTTGGACATTCAACAACCACATGGAAAGATGATGTATATTCAGTAGGGAAACAAGAGGATTGCTGAAATCGATTTGTGGCACAAAAGGTTTGGACATATCAACATTCCCAAGCTAAAAGACATGAGCAACCATGAAGTGGTAAGAGGTCTTCCAAGATTCAATGATGTTGGACTACATGAGTTTTGTGAAGCATGCCAACTAGGAAAGCAAACTCGACAACCATTCAAGAAGAGAAACTATGTGGCAAGGAATGTCCTTGACTTGATACATACGGATGTGTCGGGACCATCACAACAACCATGAGTGGCTGGTAATAGATATTTTGTCACTTTTATTGATGATCATTCAAGAAAAGTATGGATGTTTTGCATAAAACAAAAATCAGATGTGTTCTCCACGTTCAAGAGATTTAAAGCACAGGTAGAAAAGGAAACAGGACGCTACATAAAGACCTTGAGGTCCGATGGAGGAGGAGAATATTTCTCCAAAGAATTTTCAAACTTTCTTTATGAAAATGGAATCAAGCGACAATTTACATGTAGGTACATGCCTCAACAAAATGGAATAGCTGAAAGGAAAAATAGACATATCACAGAAGTTGCAAGGTGCATGCTCAACGAGATGAAGGTGCCACTAAACTATTGGGCTCAAGCAGCTAGTACGGCTGTTTATTTGATGAACAAGTGCACAACGGCTGGAGTGCATAATCTAACTCCCGAGGAGGTTTATTCCGGTAAGAAACCTGACCTTACACATCTCAAAGTTTTTTGATGTGTGTGTTATGTTCACATCCCTTGAGAACTAAGGACAAAGATGGAGGCAAAGTCCGAAAAATGTATTTTTATTGGATATTCATCGGAGCAAAAGGGATACAGGTGCTACAATCCGGTGACAAAGGAGCTACGAGTCTCACGAGATGTGGTATTTGATGAGCTAAGACCATGGTTTGGAGACAAAGGGAAAGAGAAGATTCTTGAAGAAGATTGCGAAGATGATGGAGGTGCTGTCCAAGAAGAATTTCAGCAAACAAGCACTCAAATGTCAGGTTCAGAAGTAAATATTGTATCTTTTATTCATCATGACTTTGACTAGATTTCTTCATCCTTAGAATTATATTTACCTTTAGCTTTAGTAAATTTATCCAACCATAGCTCATGTGACAATGAGCTTGCACATATATGTTCAACACCCCCCCTCAAGCTCATTTGGGAGTTATCTTCAGCCATATCCTATAATTTTATTACATCCTTGAAACCTTTGAGTTTAGAAGCATCCAAGAACTTTGTAAACATGTCTGCAACGTGCTCTTTGGTTCTAACGAACTTTACCTCCACATCTTTAATCAATACCTTCTCCCTTACATAATGGTAACTTTACTCCCTTACATAATTATAGTGGACCTTGATGTGCTTACTCGCATGAAACATGGGATTGTTTGCCAAGTAAAACATTGCTTCAAATGTGGAAAGTGCTAATCATCTATATTTAGCCTTCATGGATGAAAGTACAAAAGTAAGTTGTTTCTTTGAGCTCCATATGATAGATTTTCTTTTGATCATGGGTGCATAACCTGAGGTCGATCTCGTATCTTCCTTTGAACTTGCCCAGTCAACATCACTAAAACCTTTGATATGCAATCCTTCATCAAACTTGTAAAACAAAGCATGATTAACAGTATGCTTTATGTATCTCAACACTCTCTTGGTTGAATTTAAATGTTCACTTGTCCAAGCTTGCATAAATTGAGAAAGTACATCAACAACTAGATCTTGCAATGTTTTCATAGATTAATGATCCTACGATGCTTGCGTATGTCATTACATCTTCCAATTTTTCTCTATCATTTGAGTAAAGCTTTGTATTGTGTCCATGGACTGAGTGAATGGTTTGAATTCACTCATTCCAAATTTGAAAAGAACATCCAACAAGTACTTCCTCTGCATCAAGTAGATTTCATCTTTCCCATAGACAACTTCAATTCCTAAAAAATATTTCAGCGTTCGAAGATATGAAAATTTGACTCCTTTTGAAGCTTGCTTTTGATATTTGTAATCCTTGCAACATCATTCCCTATTATGATGAGATCATCAACATATATGCAGATATATACCTCTATTTTCTTTCTGCTTCATGTACAATGAATGACCTACTCTACTCTACTTGGGTTATATCACTTAGACACTCTAACAATCTCTTATTCCCATGTTCATGGTGCTTGCTATTGGAATCTATGGGAGCACGCGAACAACACAAGGAAGAAGAAGAAGCTTGGGGCACAACATACAATACTTAATGTATTACCAAATGAATGTATAAAGATAAGTGACCCGTTAGGGTTACAGGCATATATACAAGTCAGGTAAAAAAACCTCTTAAAGAGGGAAAAAAGTGGCCCGACAGTCCTAATGTGTTCACACACATCACTACCAAAATATATCAACAAATCCCCCCTCGGGTCAACAAATCCCCCCTCGGGGTGATGCGATGAACAAGGAGCTCGCACTCATGCATAAAGAAGTGCCAAGATATGTGGAAAGAGATCAATCCACAAAAGGGACTAATCCCAAAGCTTTGCGGAAAGCTTCAAACTTCTCTCTAGGCAGAGCCTTTGTGAAAAGGTACGCAACGTTCTCTTGTGTGGGCACATATGCCAAACTGACCTTCATCTCAATGTGCTTTGTGCGAGCATTGAACACAGGGTTCCTCGCAACTTCCAATGCACTCTGACTATCAGTGAAGATGGTGGTGGCAAAAGACTTACCAACACCCAAATCAGCCACAAGGCGTTTGAGCCACAAACCCTCAACACTCATTGTGAAAGCTTCCCTATACTCAGCCTCACAACTAAAAGTGGCCAAAATAGGCTGCTGCTTGCTCAACCAACATATGCACGAGCTACCAAGCATGAGGCAAAAACCACTAGTGGACACACGAGTGTCATAGCAACCAACCCAATTAGAGTCTAAAAACGCATGTAAAACTAGCGGTAGTGATCCCCCTTCGAATAAAACAATCAAAGTAGCCATGTACCACTCAAGTAACGCAAGATGTGCTTAACCACCTACCAATGCTTTAAACCTGGGCAATGCATAAACCTTCTCATATGAGAGACAACAAACTGAATATCAAGCAGAGTTATGCATGAGTAAATCAAGCATCCAACATCATGCTGATAGACAACAACATCAAGTGCATCTCCAGCATCATGAAGACTCAACCCTAAACGTGTTTCCATAGGAATGGAGATAGGTTTGGAATCTTCAAAGCCAAAACGCTTCAATAAGGTGTCAATATATTTTGTTTGACGTAAACCTATTCCACCGTCAACTTGCATAAACTGAATGTCTAAATAATGATGCAAATGCCCCAAATTTGACATATCAAAAGAGGCATACAAATCAGCCTTATATCCAGCAATATGCTTCTCATTAGGACCAATGTGCAGCATATCATCAATATAGAAAACAATGATCAGAAGCACATCATTTGCACATGGTTAACATATAAGGTGCTCTCAGTTGGACTCTTCTCAAACCCATGTGCAATCAAGTAGGCATGTATCTTTTCATGCCAAGCACGTGGTGCTTGCTTCAAACCATATGGCCTTTTTTAAACTGCACACTTTGTTTTCATGCCCGTTCTGCATAAAACCATGGGGCTTAAATACATACACTTCTTCATGTAAGTCCCCATTCAGAAATGCAGTTTTAATGTCCAACTAATGTATATTCCAACCATGATGAGCTGCATCGTGACGAGCTTCAAATGCACAGATGCTACGAATAGTGGTCATGCGCCATGTGGGTGCAAAGGTCTCATCAAAATCAATGCCTCTCTCTTGAGCATAACCTTTTGCAACAAGCCTAGCCTTATACCTGTAAAGTGTTCCATCAAGCTTACGCTTCAGCTTGTATACCCATTTAGTGCCAATGGCCTTTTTGCCTAGAGGCACATCACATAAAGACCAAGTACCATTCTTCATAATAGCATCATGTTCTGATTGCACATTAGCCATCCAATCATGTTCTGATTGCACATCAGCCATCCAATTTTTTGAATTTTGTGTTTTGTCAAAAAAAACAAGCTCATTCTCATCACAAAGACTAGAGCCAACCATTGCAAGCACTATGAGAGCCTGAACGAGTACAATATGACAGAGGTGCATCTAATTTGCTATCTCGCAAAGTTTGCACGAGCCATTTGGGCATAGTTTTTGCCTCCTCTATATCAACCCTCTCATCAACAAGTGCATCATATAAATCTGCATCAGAAATGGAATGATCTACATCATTGTGTGAAACCTGTAAAGGCTAAGAAATTGCCTCATTTTGACCGGCACTTGACTATCCACCTATAAAAGGAGGCAACAAAGTCTTATACACATCCTTGGAGCTAACTAATGTCTCCTTAGTACATGATAGTAATGGATGAATTGAATCTTCCACAAAAACAACATCACAGTTAACCAAAATATGTTTGGTCTATGGATGATACAGATGATAGCCTTTGCTTTCAGAACTATACCCAACAAAAATACATTTTATAGGTTTATCATCCAATTTTCTGTGTTATTATTCAGGCATTAATGCATATGCTAGACAACCAAAGACATGCATACGAGCAACAGATGGTTTGCGACCATGCCACGTCTCATATGGAGTGGTATACTACATTGCTTTGGTGGGACACTAGTGAAGTACATATGTTGCACACATATCAGCCTCAAACCAGAAGCTATGTGGTAAAGCCTTACTTTTGACGATACATCTTGCAATCTCCATGAGAAACCTGTTCTTTTTTTCAACAACTCCACTCTCTTGAGGTGTATACGGCACTGTACACTCATGTTTTATCCCACGTTCAGCCAAAAATGCATTAAAAATCAGTAAGACATGTATTCCCTCCCTCGATCAGAAGGGAGGGTGACCATTTTACATGGTGATAGATTTTTCAACCAAAACCAGAAACTGTTTGAAACACATAAACATTTTGGACTTCGCTTTCAGTGGATACACCCATGCATGCCATGAAAAATCTTCAATAAAAGTCACGAAGTAAAGGTAGTTCATGAACAAGCCGTAATTTCTGAGTAGCTCGTAGTGAACCATCTTTTGGGAAGGAGGAACGCTTCATTTTGCTCAAAATACAACCTTCAAAAACATGTTTACCAAGTGCCTCAACTTTGGGCAAAGAAGACACCATTTTAGATTTCTACAAGTGTAGCAAACTAGTAAAATTCAGATGACAAAAGAGTGCATGCCAACGCTTTGCATACGAGATAGCATGAGAACCTTGAACTTCACATGTTCAATCATTGACAGATTTTATGTAGTCTATGAGCTTTTACACCCAAGACATAAAATGACAGAAGCAATAATAACATTGCCATTTGAGAGATCATGAACTGTACATTTGTCATCAACAAATTTGACAACCAAGCCGATCTTGGCTAATGCTGAAACTGACAACACATTTTTCTTGATCCGTGGCCCAAACAAAGCATCCGACAATGTGAAAGAACTATCATCAACAATAGTCAAAAAGATCTTACCAATTCCCATTACAAGATAAGAGGAGTTGTTAGCACATGTGACAGTATTCCTGTAGTGGCAGGCTCAAGTGAACTGAAAAAACTATGCTGCGAGGTAATATGTTTAGTTTCCCCGCTCTCAAAGTATCAAACATATGAGTCTAGTGCAAACTTACATTGTTCATGAGAAGATAGGTCATAGCTTCAAATAGTAGTAAACGCCCATTCTTCATTCTACACAAGATTAGCATACTCTCTTTTAGGTGTAGAGGCTTCTGCAAAAACCCTTCCAACCACTTTCTTCTCTGCCTCTTTTGAACCTAGTTTTGGACAACTCTTTATGATATTGAAGAAGGGAGACCCCTCGACTCCATTTTGAAGAGCAAAAAATTAATGCTTAGTCTCCGAGGGCACCTACTCAAGGGGGTTCTCCTTAGGAAAGTACATCCTATGCTCTCTCAGGCACACATACAAAAAAACAGCAGTTGGCTGGTTTAGAACAGCACGGATTATTGAAGATATAGAACAACACGGATTCTAAGACTCCTTCAAAAACACACATCACATCACATGCTACCCGCTTATTTGTAGAAACCATTCCAACAACAACAAACAATGAATTGAAATAAGAGCAACATTAGGACCTTCTTCCTATACAAGATAATCTGATGACTAATTACATGGACAAGACACTGTAGCATAACATGAAGAGATGGACAATTGAGGGAGAGAGTCCCGACTCCTTGCTCCGCACAAAAAGGAAGACATCTTTTCAGCCTAGGAACTTGAGAACTTGTAAGGAAGGAAGTGGCAGCTACCCTTGTTCAACTCCACCTGTTGTAGTCAAGTGGCCGACCCACTCCTCCTTCACAAAGCTCCCAATTCCATGCTTCACTCTTCCATCCACCCGTGGGAGAAGCAGGAAGGGACTCCCCCCTCCACACAATATGTAGAGGTCTTGTGTATGTGTCTCCTCTATCTGTCTATGAGCTCCTCCTTTGTTTGATGGAGAGGTCTCCTTATATAGTTTTTCTCTGGGATTGGTAGGAGTGAAGGGTAACAAAAGGGGACAAAATTAGTTTCTTCCTTTACGGCTCACTGACAATTTTGACTCGCTGGAAACTTCCTTCTTGGTCCCCTTTTCCTGCACCATCACTATCTTCAAAATTCTGGTATTCGGCACCATCCACCGTCCATGATCCTCCACGTGCAAGTGCCTTAAAATTTAGACCATATGCAAATCTAGGAAATTTGGTCGCTTTTTTTCAAGTGAAAAAGTAGTCTAAATCAAAAGTAGACCATTTTCTTAAGAAAATAGACTACTTTTGAAGTAAGTAGACTAATTTCATAAGAATGGTGAACTTTTGAGATAAGTCGACTAACTTGTAAAAAATCGACTTAAAAAAAATAGACTACTTTGAGAAATAGGTCAACTTAGAAATTTAAACTACTTAGAGAATTGGTGAACTGAGAAGTTAGGAAACTTAGGAAATTGGTGAAATGGAAAAATAGGCAACTTAGGGAATTGCTGAAATGGGAAATTAAGCAACTTAGGAAATTGGTGGAGTGGGAAATTAGGCAACTTAAGAAATTGATGAAATGGGAAATTAGGCAACTTATGAAATGGGAAATTAGGCAACTCGTGAATTGGTGAAATGGGAAATTAGGAAACTTAGGAAATCAGTGAAGTAGGAAATTGGTGAAGTAGGAAATTATGCGAGTTAGGAGATTTGGAATTCTGCCTTCTTCATGAACCGATGAGTTGGATCCCCCTTTTCTTAATTTTATTGCTCTTTGCTTCTTTTGCTCCTTTTCTTACTTGAAATCCAAGTAACTTTTCTTGTACTTGGCTTCTGCATCTCGAAAAGCAAAAACATATAATACATTATTTTAAGGGTGTTTCAGAGTACCCCTACAATCATGATCGTTTCATTTACAATATTTACATAACTGTTTCTTCTTTTTTGTTTTCTTCTTATCTTTGTCTTCCCTTTTTTACTTTGCAGAATTAGCAAATTTCTTCTTACTACTAGATGAGCTCCATTTACCTTTGCCCTTCTGAATAACTAAGAAAGCTTGATCTCCAACATGCATAATGGACCTTATCTGGTTAAACTGATCTTCCTGCAATAAAATAGAGACTAACTCCTCAAATGTTAAGGCATTTGGATTGCCTTTCATTTTCAACCAAAGAGTATAAGCGAAACTCAAATATGATCAAGAACACCATTAAGGACAGTCTGCAAAAGTGAACTATCTAATAAGACTTGAACTGTAGAGTTGAATTGCTCCTTCAAATCTTTGATCTTTGTTAAGAAAGTTTCCATAGAATCTCCTTCATTCATATGCTCACTCTCCAACTTTTTTCAGAGGTAAGCAACACGAGCCTCATTTCTTGCGTCGCACAAAGTGTTAAGTGTATCCCAAGCATCCTTTGCTGTTTTGCAAGAGCAAATGTGAGGGATAATGGCACGTTTGACAGACAAAGCTATCAGTACATATGCCTGAGCATCTCTTCCATCCTAACAAAGTTTCTCTCCAGTAGGTGCAATAGGAACTGAAGCACGAACAAGAATATGAAAATCATCATCTTCAACGCCATCTTCATCACCTTCAATAACTGCATTTGTAGGTCTAGTAGGTCATTTTTCAACACCTTGCACTATATTCCACAATCCTCTTGCGACCAATATATGACACATCATATATTCCCATATTCGATAATTGGTACTATCCAACTTGTCCTCAAGAGCCAACATACGGAACACATCATTGCCTTCAGCCATGGCCACTGACTAAAATACCTTGAAGATGTAGAAAAATGACTAAAATACCTTGATGATGCAAAAAGATGACTGTATCTCAAAAAGCTGAAAAGAACTACGTTGTCGAGCTCTACTAAACCTTTGGCAGGCTTCGAAGCGCTTGTACTGGCGAGAAAAAGCTCCCCAGTGATCCTAGTGTGTTCACACATATCACTACCAAAATATATCGACACTTGCTTCTATCCATAAAGTGCCTTTTTCAATTTGCAAACAAAATTTAGATGGTTCTCATCTTTAAATCCAACCAATTGACTCACGTATACCTCTTTTTGTAGTTCTCCATTGAGAGAATTATTTTTTATGTCGAGTTTGTATAATGGCCACCTCCTTGAAGCACTAATTGTTGTCAAAGTTCTGATCATGACTATCTTTGCAATCGGGCTGAAAATTTCATCATAATCATGCCTTGTGTTTGTTTAAACCCTTTGGAAACTAATCTAGATTTATAACCATCGGCATCCCTCTTTATTTTTTACTTTAAACACCCATTTGTTTGGAATAATATTTATACCTTCTTTCTTTGGAACTAGCTCTCATATGTGATTATCCTTGAGAGCTTTGATCTCCGCTTCCATAGCTTGCTTCCATTTCTTTCGTTTGCAAGATTCTTCATGTCTCAAGCTCTTTGTCTTTGATGACCTATATCATGTATGCAAAATGCTTTTTCATAAAATTATCATAACTGAACCTTTGAGTTTGATACCTTATCCTTGAAGATCTTCTTTCATTGCCTTTAGAAAGTTGCTTCTTCAACTTATTCAGCTTTACCTTCTAAGTGATCACCTCTTCATACTCTTCTTTAGTTGCATCTATCTCACAATTTTGAACATCACTTGCTTTTTCAGCTCTACTATAAGTTGAATTTGGAGTCAGAATGACTCCAAAGTCTCCCCCTCCATGCTGAGCATTCTCTATTTGATGTAGATCCCTCTAGACATAAAATTTTTGTGCTTGATTGCAAACTTCTCTTTTATTAGTTCTTGCATAATCATCACAATCTTATTCAAGCATCTTTTCCTTTCCTTTGTCTTCATACCATGGTCTTAGTTCATCAAAGACCACATCTCGTGGGACTCTTACTTCCTTTGTTGTAGGATTGTAGGACTTATACCTTTTTTGCTCTATCGAGTAGTCGATGAAAATGCATTTTTCCGATCTTGGTTCCATTTTTGTTCTAATCTCGTGTGGAATATGAACAAAGAAAACACATCCAAAAACTTTGAGGTGTGTAAGCTCATGTTTCTTACCGAAATATACCTCCTCTGGTGTAGAGTTATGTACTCCCGTGAGTACCTTCATCTCATTGAGCGTGCATCTTGCAACTTCAGCAATTTTTGTATTTGTTCTCTCGGCTACTCCATTTTGTTCAGGTCAAGTAAACTATATTTTGATTGCATTCTTTTGTGGAATTTTGAAAATTCTTTAGAGAAGTATTCTCGTCCACCATCGGACCTTAAGGTTTTGATAGGCCTTCTTGTTTCTTTTTCAACTTGAGCTTTGAATCTCTTGAACATAGAGAACACATCTGATTTTTGTTTCATACAAAACAACCATACCTTTCTTCAGTGATCATCAATGAAAGTGACAAAAAATCTATTACCAGTCATGGAGGACTCTTCAGTAGTTTTCCTAGTTGACAAGTTTTCACATAACTCATGTAGTTCAATACCATTAAATCCTCTTACTACTTCATGGTTTCTCATGTCCTTTAGCTTTGGAAAGTTGATGTGTCCTATCCTTTTATGCTGTAAGTCGAGCTCCCAAATCTTCTTGTTGCCAAATCGAATCTACATGACCGTTCCATGTGGATGTTTCCTCTACTTCTACCTCGACCTCTTCCTTGTGTGTTTTCATTTGATCCATCCTTGTCCTCTTCCGAATTGTTTTGGACATAGTTGGAGTTTTTACGACCTCTTCCTTTTCCTCTTGAACCTCCTCTTGAGTTCCTTCCTTTACCTCAACCTGCATACAACATTTGGATATGGATGTCCTTTCCTTTGGAGCCACTGAGGTTCCACTCCTATGTGACAAGATGAGGAATTATTTGTTCAAAAGCTTACTATGAATCTTTCAAGTTAATGGAAGTTATAAAGGCTTCCATCTTTCATCTTCTCTCAATCCATTGATAGCACAAGACACAAGATCTTCATCTTCAACTATTGTGCCAATAGAAGCTAACGCATCACTTAGCTCCTTAATCTTCTAATTATATTCAGATATGGATTGAAACTCAAACTTTTCTCGATTGTGTTCAGCTCATTTTTGAGTTGAAGTTTCTTGGCTCTTGTATTTATTGAGCAAATCCTTTCAAGAGCTTCCCAAGCATCCTTAACTATTTTCAGATGTTGTATGTGTCCTACCATGGCATTAGTAATGACTTGTGAAATGAGGAACATGACTTTGCTATTCCTCTCTTCCCATTCTTTTGCTTGTCTTATTTGGAACTTGGTGGCTTTAACTTGATTGATTCGAGGTTGAGGCATATCTCCTCTCACGATACCTCACAAGCCTTCGCCCATTTAGTAGCATTCCACACCAGATAGTTATCCTTATCCGACTTCTCTACGTGTTGATCCAACTCAAACATTGATAACTATGAAAAACTTTGAGAGTTACCTCGACTTGTTATATAGTCCTTTGTTCTTGAGCTCATGAAGTTCCCCTTTGACTTGTAGCTCCTCTTTTGCTTTGCTTCATCAAAATCAAATGGACCTATGGTTTAAACGAAATAGAATGGACAAAGAGAGCTTTCCAACAAGCTATTAATCACTTAATTTGGATCAGATTCGGTTGGGGAACTCAACTAGCAAAAAAACCACACACATATATTGGAAACTTGAACTTCACTCTGAGACTGATAACTCACAGAATATAAAACCTTTGAAAGAGATATTTGAGACAGAGAAATTATTGTCCGAATCCATGAGGGAGAGGTAAAGAGTATCTTGGATGAGTGCTTAGAGATTGCACGGGATATACCTTTGGGGGAGCGTGCACTTGCACGGGAGGAGATACTGTAAAGAGCGAGATATCCATGTGGAAGGAGAAGAAGAGGGAGAGGAAACTGTGTGCCACATCGATTGGCGAGTTGGGGGTCTCATCACACTGACTAGAGATTGAGAAGGGAAGAGCCGCAGACCTTCCCAAAGAGGAGCGGATATGCAAGATATGCAGAGTAGAGATGGAGGATGAGGAGCACTTTGTATGCAGATGTGGGGCATATGATGATATCAAAGGAAGATATAAGACTTTGTTTACGAGGCAGCCTACCCTCCAAGAGATCATGGACTCCAGAGATCAACGACACCTCGGGCGATTCTTACTAGAGTTACAAAGTCACAGAGATTCCCTACTCGAGCCCAGCAAAGCAATTGAGACAGGCGGGAGACACCGTCAACTCACTGAATTCTTTGTTTTGCGACGTGCAGCAGCCCTCCTGAGTCGCCCCCTCAGCTCACACACTGAGAGGGGTGACTCTACAACAGGCTTAGACCTCTCGCGCTAAGAGATGACCCCATGCCATAGGATATCGGGCCCCGAGACTTCACCGACACCAGATTGCAGAGATCGAGACCCATGATCATCGCACCATGGAGGAGAGACCATCCAATATGACAGTAAATCCCGCTGCAGCCATCGGGGGGGGCCTTGACTCCACCACTTATATACCACATCTTACACCCATCCACTAGTACAGGATAGAGCCATTTAGTCACTCAAATGCATTCTCATGCTTGTACTACCTTTTGCATATAGACTATCATAGATATAGCACTCCATACTACGAAGATTTCTATCAGCTTTACCATTTTTTTCAGCACTTTTATCTTTCCCAATTGACAGGAGACACAACCATGCACATTGATTTGTCTCGTAGGCGGAGTTCGGCCTCTTAATAAACGTAAAAACACTTTCTTTCTTCTCTCTCTCTCTCATATGTATGGAGCAGCCATATGGGGGCCAACATGGATAGCGGTGGAGAGACCACACATTCTCATGATTGCCAGACTCATCCGTAGCAAACCCTCGGTACCCCATGATATCGTAAGGGTAGAGCTTGCTGCATCACCGATGCTACTAGAGGCACTCTTCTAGACAGTATGCTTATTACAAAGGATCCAGGGCATGGATAGAGAGCTCATCACTTACAGAGTTTTCTAGGCATCACGCGACATGGCATTGGCGGAGGGACACCTCCTCATGGTATGCACTGACACCATATGGCTGGCCCACCATGGACTTGACATAGATAGACTACCACTAGTACGCTATGACTCCCATGCCCCCACCTACTCACTCTCCCACCAAGAGAGGAATAGGATCATCCGTCACAGATATGGCATATATACATACAGAGGACATGGGTCAGCCGAAGAGATCCATTGCCACCAAAAATGCTCTACTACCATGAGCATTTCCTAAAGATCTCACATCAAAGCTTCATTGAGACCCCACGTTACATGGAGACATACCTGCCACCCCACCTCCGAGTCGCCATTGGGAAGCTTCGAGTTTCATCACATCAGCTCGAGATAGATAGAGGTCGGGTCAGAGGAGTCCCCCAAGAGGAGAGGTGGTGCCCAATATGCCATACAGAGATAGAGAGTGAAGAGCACTTGTTTACTAGATGCTCAGCATACTCAGACCTATGAGCACAGTTCCAGATTGAGGAGTCATTCCAGTTGTGCATGACCTCATGAGACCAGCGGAGGATAGGTCGTTACATCATGGCAGCATATGAGAGACGAGAGCGGATGCTACAACGCATACGTCAGACACATACGGGTACCCAACAGACTATCACTCGGTTCTTTCGGTGACTTGAGCCACATCATACAGACCAGCCTTCCAAAGGCATAGGGCTCATGCTCGAGAAGGCAGCGGCACAGAGAGTGCGACACAAACCACGTACGACTTGATATGGACAGATTGTTGCCTTTTCAGTATGACCCAGACTCACCTCACATCCACCTCTCCCATCATGAGAGAAATGTTGTGCTCAAACAGGATCTTTGGCAGCTCTACATTAGTCAGACATGGCACACACCACACATGGGATCGAGACTATCACACTACCGAGGCCAGTTCTTAGACATACTAGCGAACGGTTTCATCCAGTGACCACGCTACATGGATACTTACATGCCTCATAACTCGAGGGTAGTGATTGGCTAGTTGAGTCTCGTCACACCGACTAGAGATTGAGATGGAAGAGACGCAGACATTCCTAGAGAGGAGCAAATATGTAGGGTATGCAAAGTAGAGATGAAGGATGAGGAGCACTTTGTATGCAGATGTAGTGCATATAATGCCATCAAGGGCAGATATGAGACTCTGTTTAGAGGGCAGCCCATCCTCCAAGAGATCATGGGCTCTAGAGATCAGCTACAGCTCTCGCAACTCTTACTAGAGATCAGCGACAGCTCGGGTGATTCTTACTAGAGATACAAAGTCACATAGATTCCCTACTCCAGCCTACTACAGAAGCCCAGACACGAGGGAGACACAGTCAGCTCACTCACTTCTTTGTTCCACAATGGGAAGCATCTCTCCCCCCTCAGCTCACACACCAAGAGGGGTGACTCTTCAGCAGGATCAGACCTCTCGAGCTAGGAGATGACCTCGTGCTATAGGATATCGGGCCCCGAGACTTCACTGACACTAGATTGCAGAGATCTAGGCCCAAGACCATCGTACCGTGGAGGAGAGACAATCCCATATGATGGCTGATCCTACGGCAGCCATCAGGGGGGCCCTAACTCCGCCTCCACCTATGTACCATATCTTACACCCGCCCACTAGTACAAGATGGAGCTAGTTAGTCATTGAGATGCATTCTCATGCTTGTTGTACTACCCTTTGCATATAGACTATCATCGATATAGCACTCCATACACGGTACACCCCCCACTTTCATGGGTATCTCCATGCATACTACAGAGATCTATATCAGCTTTACCGGTTTTTTCAGCACTCTTATCCTTTTTGACGGACAGAAGATACACGCATGTACATCGATTTGTCTCATAGGCCGAGTTCAGCCTCCTAATAACCTAAAAATACTCTCTCTCTCTCTTTTTTAGGTGCAGGACTGATTCTAGGGTTTAAAGCCTCTGATTTTAGGGTTTCAAACACCTGATTTAGGGTTTGGCACTTGTATCCCAAAATTGATTTTCAGGGTTTTTTGCCTGCTGTGCAAACAACCACAACCACCTCTCTCTCTCTCTCTCTCTCTCTCTCTCTCTCTCTCTCTCTCTTCCCCCCATGGCTCCCAAGTTGGAGGAACAACTGGCCACTTTAGAGCATACCCTCCGAGAGTTGATAGGAAAACATAAGAAAGAAGGGGATTCTGAACCGAACGGGTTTACCCGCAGAGTTGTCGCCCTTGAAGCCAAGGTAGCAGCCTTGGAGAAGGAAAACGAGTCCCTCCGGGAAGAGCTTCTTGCTATCCGCAAGCAACACTCACAGGATAAGGAGGAGTTGCACACTAGGCTCACTAATATGAGGGCGAAACTAGACAGCATACATGAGGAGGGGGAGATCACCCCACAGCTAGAGGACATCCGGGCGACTATCAAGAAAGAGTGCATGGAGGTGGTTCAGAGCGAGCTTGAGACTAAAAGGATGGGTTGAAGTTGTCAAAAAAAACCTCTGACAGGAGGCAAAGAACAACAACCACCACGAGGAGATAAAGTGCACACCACCATTGAGAAGGAGCGGATGCAATAGGCTCGTAGGCTCAATGTCCGTGTCTCCGGCCTCATAAAGACAGATGGATCACCAGAGCAGGACGGGCGTCGATTGTGCGCACTACTTGGATACCGCACAGATGAGCCTCTCCCTTTCACTAGAGCCCGGAGAGAAGGACGAGACACCACACGGGGCAGAGCACTTATCCTTCAGTTCTCGGATGAGGCTAGGAGGAGAGACTTCCTCATACGACGGGCGGTACTACGCACTACACCGGGCACCCCGATCTATTTGGATGACTACCTCACACGGATGCAGGTAAGGCACATACGTGCATGCATGCCACGTGTCCTCCAAGCCCGACAGGAGGGGCATTGAGCACTATACAAAGATGGTCGTCTCATCATCGATGGACGACCCATTGACTAGGGATTTGCGGCCTATGAGACAGCACAGCAAGAGGTACGCATTGCAGTTTGGAACTGCAATGGATCTTTGTGGACACATTCAAGGCACCTCGAGGAGGTGATGGAGGGACGCAACATGATCTTCTTGACAGAGACACACGAGAGCCCGGGAGGAGCCCACCGAGGATTGAGGGCTATAGGTGGGAGTCAACTCACCGCCGACAGATGCGACAGCACACCACATGAGGATCAGGAGTAGCCGTGCTCTACAGACAGTCGCTACAGCACAGGGTACAGGTGGTAGCCAGAGACCCAAAGGCACGTTTCATGTGGATACGCCTCCAGCTATGAGAGGAGAGAGCAACGTATTTCGCCGTGTGCTATATTGCACCCATAGGCTCGCGCTTCACACATACCCTCGAGCAACCCTCAGAAGGGGAGGGACCGGACACCCCATCACCATATGACTGCCTCAGTGACACCATTATGGAGTATACTCGGATGGACGAAGTCTTCCTTGTAGGAGACTTCAATGCCCGTACTCAGAGCCACGAGTCTGATATCTACGACATTGACGACCCTGAGATGCTCCGCACCATGGAGGACATGTCTACGCCTGAGCCGACACCGCCACACCCACCTCATACGGCCGACACCTACTCCAGATCGGAGAAGCACACCGTCTCATTATCTATAATGGGATGGTAACCTGGCCCACCTCGGGTGGTCTCACCTGCATTCCACCCACGACACTGCATGGAGGCAGTGTGGTAGACTATGTTATCGGACCCCCGGAGGCGACACATCTCATCACCTCATTCACCATCCCACCCATACCGATTGGAGCTGATCACACATATCTCGCCCTATCCATACGCACCTCAGCATGCATATCCCACCCCGCCACCATACAACCACATGCCCATACCAACATTCACTTTAGACATGAGCTAGCACATATCTATAGCTCCCATGTTCGAGAGCACATCTACTCCCTTGATCCCTCTGCCCCATTGGACACCCTCACCGCCCAGTTATCCTAGATCCTCCACACATCCACTACTCTCAGCTTCCCATACACCACCCACAGCTCTGCACATTGGACACGGCTGGGGCATACACCCCAAAATAGATGGTATGATGAGTGTAGACGACTGTACCATCTCAGAGCACAGAGTATCTTGGGATCCATCACCGAGAGGGAGGCACGACGAGAGATGCGAGCTCTCACACGCCGGAAGAGGCGAGCTTTCGAGGAGAGACAGGAGGCAAAGCTGTTTGACCTTCTCATGAGTAGGGATTGTCCCACCGCGTGGAGGGCCCTATGTGAGCCACGCCCACCTAGACCCATAGCAGATCCTCAGACTTGGCACACCTATGCCCAGAGGTTATATGACGTCCCAGATCAGCCCCCATTGCCGATCCCTCCCACACCACGTCCCGTGATATCCACCCTATTTACAGCAGGCATGGTACGACAGACCATCCATAGGCTACAACATGGCCGTTCATCAGACAACACCGGACTACAGGGAGAGCACTTTATATACGCAATCGATGTAATTTCCCACATGATCGCCCACCTCTTTAACCGTGCTTTGGTTGAGGGGTTACCTGACTCGTGGACTATGCATACCATTGCGCCTATCCATAAATCTGGTGATATGATGGACCCGGGGAACTACAAGACTATTATGACAGGCCACATCTTGGCCAAGATCTACAGGGCAGTACTAGAGGCAGAGCTCAGTACACACGTTGAGGAAGCTCGGATCAGAGCACCCGGCCAGGCAAGCTTTCGCTGCACTTTCTCCACCATCGACCACATCTTTGTACTTTGTTGCTTGATTGAGAGCGCGAAGGCGAGGAAGCGGAGACTATACTGTTGCTTTGTCGATTTCCGCAAAGCCTTCGACATGGTCCCTCGAGAGAGACCACTACGGAGACTCCAGGAGTTACAACTACCATCAGACATGCTATGGGCCATCCATGCTTTGTATGCACGAGTCACAGGTAGGGTGCGCTGCCCTGGCGGACTATCAGACAGCCTTGTTAGCACCATTGGTGTGAAACAAGGTTGCCCTCTCTCATCCACTCTCTTCGGTCTCTACATCGACGAGATCACAGAGCATATACAACGAGAAAGAGGGCTAGGAGGAGACCTCGAAGGTACGCCAGTACACATCCTATTATATGCTAATGACATTGTCTTCCTTTCAGAGTCACAGGAGGGGTTGCAGTCACATTTACAAGCGCTCAATACTTCTTCATGGAGAGCGGACTCACAGTGAACCTTGGCAGGACCAAGGTCATGATCTTCCACACCTCCAGGACAGTACACCATCGTGCCTCTTTCACCGCAGCCGGAGGACAGATAGAGGTAGTAGACTCCTACGTCTACTTAGGTGTCACCTTCTTGGGAAGCACAGGGGTATTCTCCATGGCACAGGCAGCGAGAGAAAGATTGACGCAAGGCTATGCGGTGCTTGCTGGATTGGAGAGACCCTGCTTTCAGGCACATTTTCAGGAGCCCCGGACTAAGGGGTGACTCTTTGATACTCTAGTGACACCCGCATTGATGTACGTAGCGGCGGTATGGGCACCAGGAATTAGGGAGGCGATGTGGACGCGCATTGAGAGGCCCCAGGTCACCATGATCTCACGCTTGCTCTGCAGCAAGCCCTCCGTTCCACGTGACATTATTCGAGCTGAGCTTACACCAACGATGCTAGTGGAGGCCCTCTTTCAGCTGGTGACCTTTATTCTGAGAGTCAAAGAGCTCCCCACCAGTCGACTCACCAGGCTTGCATTTGAGAGCTCTAGAGGTTTGGCAGAGACAAGGCATGAGAGAGTATGGTATGCACAGACCTACCGATGGTTGGCAGACCATGGCATGAGCATTACCGATCTCCCCCCTTTTCAGTATGACCTCTCTTCCCCCTACATTACCCTCTCTCGTTCGGAGAGGAACAGGATCATCAGTCAGGACCTACTACAGATACACATCAAGGAGACATGGATAGCACCACGGGAGCCTCTTCCCATAAAGAGGCAACACTACAGAGAGCACTTCTTGACAGTGACAACGGATGGTTTCATTCAGAGACCACGATACATGGATACATACATGGCACCTGCAGAGAGAGTGGCCATTGTGCAGCTCAGAGTATCATTACACCAGCTCGAGATTGAGGTTGGGCGAGCGACACATACCCCCAGGGACGAGAGATTATGCAGGATATGCCAAGAGGAGGTGGAGGACGAGGAGCACTACACATGTAGATGCCAGGCATATGAGGATATCAAAGACCGCTACCCAAAGTCTCTTCAGGGGACCTAGAGAGATCAGGGTTTTATTGGAGACGAAGGACCAGCGCCCTCTAGGTCGTTTCCTAGTAGAGCTCCAGCGCCACCGTGCCTCACTTCTCCGGGCAGATGGAGATACACCCGGCCCCCAAACTTATATTACAGATTTTTTCAGATCCACAGCCACCCGAGGACCTAGCTCGACGCGGGGTGTCACATTACAGAGAGCAAGGGACCTTAGACGACAGCGCCGACGATTGAGACCCCGACTCCGGAGAGCCGTCCCCACCAGAGAGAGATTCAGGCGATTCAAGCACACCATAACATGGAGATACAGAGACGTCAGCATGGAGATACGGAGACGTCAGCAACACACCCCTTTTGATCTCGACGTGGAGAGCATTTTGAGGATTGCCACGATGCCTTACCCACCGATGCATTATATCCTACACCTGCTCCAGGCATTTAGAAGGTTATGACACCACCGAGCCTTCCCTCCCTATGCATATCATATTTGTATCTCACCTATTGAGCATATAGAGTGCATACCCATAGCACCGGACACCCTCGATGCCAGCTATTATCCATTCCTTTTATACTCTGTTTTGTACTCACTTTTATTTTCCTTTTGGGATCACAATGGATTGGATCATACCTATGTATATGTTTTGTCTCATAGGCCGATTTCGGCATCTAATAGACGTTAAAAAATCTTTCTTTCTTTTTTTCTTTCTTTCTCTCTCTCTCTCTCTCTCTCTCTCTCTCTCTCTCTCTCTCTCTCTCTCTCTCTCTCTCTCTCTCTCTCTCTCTCTCTCTCCCCCCCCCTCTCCCTCCCCCTCCCTCCGTCTCC
This sequence comes from Ceratopteris richardii, assembly GCA_020310875.1. NCBI lineage: Eukaryota > Viridiplantae > Streptophyta > Polypodiopsida > Polypodiales > Pteridaceae > Ceratopteris > Ceratopteris richardii. The sequence goes on along the minus strand of CM035414.1, from coordinate 36,125,090 downwards.
CTCCCTCCCTCCCTCCCTCCCTCCCTCGCTCCTCCCCCCCTCTCCCTCCCTCCCTCCCTCCCTCCCATCATGATGGAGCATCGGTGCACCACCACCACTTGGGTTGCCCTCTTGCAAGAGGTGTTGAGTGCACCGTCGATGTAACATATGCTCCACCCTCCTCCACCCATCTATACGGGTTAGGGTATACATATTCACTCCCACATATGTCCCCATATAGTAGGTGGCCATTATCTGCGGAGTCAGAGCCACGTTCCCCCCGTGCACCACTACTTTATCTCCACTAATCCATCATTGCTAGGTACACCATCATCTTAATGTTTTAAGCCTACATAGTTCTTTTTTTGTAGTGAGTACTTTTCTTTTTCATCGATACACAGAGATGACCACAGTTGTACATGGTTTTGTCTCGTAGGCCAAGTTTGGCCTTTTGGTAGACGTTAATATGACTTACTTTCTTTCTTTCCCTCACATATATGTATTTCAATTACATTATGAGCTCGATATTGGCATGGATAAGGTTCTGACCATTATCTGAGACACAACTGTTGTTCAATTAGTTAATCCCATTCTTTTACAGTTGGACGCAAAATCTGGGATTTAATACGTAGGTGGTATCTATGTTCCAGTCTTTGCAGGTAGAGTTCGGGTTGTATTTGTCTTTGGACGCAAAATCTGGGATTTAATACGTAGGTGGTATCTATGTTCCAGTCTTTGCAGGTAGTGTTCGGGTTGTATTTGTCTTGCAATGCTGGTGTGTGTGTTGGAACAAGTCCATGGCAAGTCTAAGTGATGGCTGAGTCATCAAAAGACATAGGAACTTGAAGGAAATGTCTAGTCTTTGTAAAGTTTTTGTAACTTTTTGAGTACTTACTTGATGTAAAAGTAAAGGAATCTAAAGTGGTTGAATCCACTTCAGGAAAAGGGAAAGAGAAGCCACGAATTGGTGATTGAGGGACTAGGAGAATCAATCACTAAAAGATTGGAGAGTGATTTTAGGAGAGATTCAAATTCAAAATTAGGCTCCAAATATCACTATATATACATGACCTTCTAGTCGCGTTTTTTACACCTCTATGAGCACGGCTTCATGCCAATTCAGAGTGTGGTCTCAGGGCACACATATGTACCAGTAAGTCCATTGTACTTTACAATCAATATACATTCATTTTCATGATCATTTGTGTCCATATCTTCATGCTTTTATGAGTGTACTGTTCACTGCCATATCTCTCAATTTTTTCAGTGAGTTTGCAGAGATGATTTCTCTGAGCATGATTCATCATTTTCAGTGATTCAACTTTGTAAAGTTAGCTCTCTAAATCTGTTACATACTCACAAAGTTTCATTTCATTTGGAGTTCACAATTCTGAGATATGTTCATTCGAAGTCGCATATGTCTCTTCATACTCTTCTTCTCTGTTAGTACTCTATCAGAACAGTGATATTCTCAGAGCTTGTTCTCAGTGTGTAGTTGGTCATTTGCCATGATTTAAATCATGTTAGATTCAACTTACTGTCCATTATATGCCTACAGAATTTCATAATCATTGCATCTTAGAATCTCGAGATATTAATAGATCTTTGCTTACTGGTCTCAGGACGTCTACAGCCCGTGAAAATCGAGACGATGCTGTGACTTGCTAAGCTCTTTTCTCTTCATGTAGTTCATCATTTTTTATGAAATCACTCATGATTGTTAGCTTACTAAGTTAATTAGAGTTCCCCAAAATGAATTAAGTCAATTGCTGCTGTGGCAAAGAATTGTTCAAAACACTGAACAGGTGTACAAACCAAAATAGCAAGTTTTTACCCTTGGTTCAACTCTTACCTATTTGTTTTGATTTATCTTTTTGAGAGTGATCTTTCAAGATACATAAGGTGTCTAATACATCCTTTGGAAAGCTAAAAGGGCCCACTACATATCTCTGGAGTTTATTTGGCTGGTGTAGTGCAAAGTTTTTGCAGCACCACTTGATCTTCTCCAAGTTCAAATCCATCTCTTCATAGTCTGATGGTCGTCATCAGATGAACGGGCCTGTTTCAGTTCCCTATGGAATCATAAAAACTGTATTTCCTTCATTTGACTCCTGCCAAAGCTGCATACAGCAGTCCAAAAGTGAACAGCTTGGAAGGTAAGAGCTGCCCTCCAAGAAGGCTCACTGCCTGAGTTTATGTCCCATGATATACATCTTGCAAGTAAATCCGAGTTCACTAAAAATAAGCTGTATAGCTTGCCAACCAACTAGTACCTGCTAACAGGAGCAGCACATTTGCTTGCTAATAAGCCAATGTTTGGGAACCCTCCTAATGGAACTGGGCACCCACCAGGTTTTCTGTGAGGAGAGAAGTATTGACCTTGAAAAAGAACGGCGCACCCCATGTGTGCTACAAAGCAAATGACATAAGAAAATGAACCCAGTCTAGTCCACCAAGGCTGGAACTCTAAAGAGTACATCTAAATCGAGCAGAAACACTATAGTGAGAAATTGACCACTGGACAAAGAAGTGCACTTAATTGAAGCAAATCCTCTCCAGTACACCTACAACGACTGAATGAGGAAAAAAAATAATCTAGCACACGATGCAGAAAGCAAGTAATGAACTACAGCAGACCAGTTGTGGGCCCTAGGCTAGTGTAAAAATTAGTTGTTAAAACCAGTTGCCTTTGGGTAGTCCTTTCCAAGTGTCGCCTTCGGGCAGTCCTTTCCGAGTGTCGCCTTGGGGCAGTCTAACCCCCACTTTGTGGAATACAGGGGGTCCCATGGGTACTATGCCCATTCACATGTACAGTTGTTCTGTCAATCTATTCGAGCAAGGGAGATTATGCTTCGGCCGAACTTCCTCTTAAAAAGAAAAGTAATGAACTACTTTCGACACCAAGCTCACTGATGCACACTCTGTTAGTTATAGTCGGATGTTAATCATATTAATAAGCTCACCAATGCACCCTCTGTTAGTTATAATCGGATGTTAATCATATTAATGAGGCAGTCAGCTTAAGGAACAATAAAAGAGACTCACTGACAGTATATTCTTGATCACATTTGCAGAGATGAGCAAAGACCATAATGTGACACCATCAGTGGTTTGTATTAAGGGAAAAACAACCACCAAAGGCAATGTTATGACCTGGAAAGATAAGAGATAAAATATTGTTATTTACCTTTCTGCATATGCAGCTTAAGAGAAAATCAATTAGAAGCTCATTTGTCGGATCGAACCCTTTTATACTCGTATCTTTAACAGGATAGAATTATGGTGTTATGAGTAGATTGATAGGCACGTATGAATTTCATTTTGGTAAATCAAATACTAATTTACATTGAATGTCTCATAAACAACAACATCATACACACCCTGGTGATGGAAACAGGTAGCACAAGTTTTTTTGTGAAACAGCGTACCACAAAAGTCAACATGAGAACATGTATTACTCACAATAGAACACTGGATAAGTTGAATGGCCCCAAACCTATTTGCCAATGGAGCAAATGCAACCAGCTGAAACACAAGCAGCACAAAACCTTTGCAACAAGAATCGAGGTAAGTGATGTGTGACTTGAAGTGTAAAAGAGCATACTTGAAGCAAAAATGTTTGCAAACCTGAGACAGAGAGAATTGTACCAACATCAGACGTTGTTAAACCCAGACCTCCATATTGTTTTGGGCTCACAGCCCATAATGAGAAAATCTTGCAACAAAGAGCTTCAAGATGTAAGTAATACCCATTCACTTAACATGAAACAAGCTATATATTTGAGAGGACGGCTGCAACACTACCTCTGAATATGCCATATCATGTAATCCCCAGATGAAGTATAAAAAAATTGAGGAGATCATTCCCTTATTCTTCCACTTGATTTTATTGAATGATAGGTACACTGTTCTACTCGTTGCAATATCAATATCATTGCCTTCCTTGATGCTGATGACAGTGTCCTTTGGTACAAATTTCTTTTCTGAATTACAAGGATTACACTCCACTGATCTATCATGTTTATGTAGAGTTTCCTGTGATACCATATAAAAGACAAGTTCAAATAATATTCTCAGAACCTTAATGAGGGAAAAATTGCAGACACATCACACATGATTACGCATGACAGCCTTCCTGTAAGCTTGTTATTTCAGGAAGACGTCTGTTCTCTTTATTAATATTTACAGGATAAAAGAGTCCTCGTGAAATAATATGCAATGGCTATTGTAAGGGTAAATGAATATGGATTGTAAACTGAATTGCACGATTCCTTATGTAAGTAGAGAGAGTGCCCATAGGATTGACAATATAAGCCCCTAAAAGGTTTCACAGTATGGCTTCTGCTATCAAGAATCTAGATCAACCTATCATTTATATGAGAGCATGTGTCAAGGTAAAGCTGAAGAACTAATCTTTAGGAGCCAAGCACATAAAGAGAAGCCTAATTTCTTCCACTAATCTTTGATGTATCTGCAGTTCTAAGAAAGATGTTTCTGAAAAAGGCTTTTACAGTAAGAACAAGAAAAGATGACATCTCGGGCAGAGTAGCTACAGACTCGCTGTCATGAATGCGCACGCCCCCTCCACCCTCTTCACGCTGCACCATCAGCCCCCTCCCCCTCCAGCTCCTTTGCACCCCCCCTCTCCTGCATCTTCCGCTTCCCCTTCCCCTTCTCTCCCCTCCTCTCTCCCCTTGCGCTGCCCCCGCCTCCTTCCCTCCAGTGCTGATGTCTGCCCCCCCCTGCCAGCAGGTGCCCCCCCTTCCTTCAGTAGTTCTCCCCCCTCCCCTGCCTCGCTGTCCAGCTTGCTCCCCCGCCCAACCCTCTCCTAGCGCCATTGCTTCCCCCCCTTCTCCCCGTTTCCCCTCCTCTTTCCTGCCTTCCTTGCTCTCCCCAGCCCCCCCCCCCCCCCCCTCCCCCTTTTTTTCTTTGCTCCGTTTCTTGATTCCCTCTCCTCACGGGGTTGGGATCTTGGGTTTTTTTTTTTTTTTTTTTTCCCCCCCCCCCCCCCCCCCCCCAAACTTTTCGCCCTTTTAAAAATAAAAAAGTTAAAAAAAATAAATCTCCCATCTGTCTCCCCTCTTCTTGTCGCAGAAGACACGAATGGCATCGGAGCCTGTTCACGAGGTGGACTCACCGGAAGCCCCCTCGCCCGCTCCCACTTCTTCACCCATTCGACTCTCCCTTACTGATGATGGTAGAGCGAGTTTAGTCTCCAAGGTTGAATGTCTACAAGCCTCTTAAGTCATCTGCAATGCCTCTAAGCCTTGGCGAGCTTAGGGACCTCCTTTAGAGTGGCTTGCTTGCAGAAGTCGGCAAGCTAGTTGATATTCAGATCCTAGGTTGCAGTTTTCATCAGGTGGAGTTAGAGACTCCGGAGGCAGCTGCATGGATGATCTCTCTTTCTCCAATAGCGGCGCGGGCTGCCCGAGCATATGTTTGCCTGTGGATACTTGGTTTTAATCCCTCTGGAGCTACTTCCTCAGCATTTATCCCGCGAGAAGCACGTGGCTTTCCTGTGACAGCTTGCTTGCTTCCTGGTCTTTGTCGCGAGTATCTTCCCTTGCTATCTCATATTGGTGGATCGCTTGGCATGTTTTTGGGATTCCGTAGTCGATTGCCTCAGTCATAGCCAAGGCAGTGGGCCTTCCGTCTCTTCGGATCCTCATTTCTGATCCTGCACAGTTGCCGATGGAGATTGAGCTTCCTCTTCTATATGGTGATTGGTTTGTTCAGCGGATCTAGTACTCTCGCATGTCAAATCAGTGTTTTGCTTTTTGCAAGGTTGGTCACCTTGTGAAGGCATGCCCCTTGAGTACCAGGTGCCCGGCTAGACATCGTTCCCAAGAGACTCGACATCAGCCTCCCTCGCATGTGCCTAGACCTTCCTCCCCCACTCTAGCCTCATCGAGCTCCTCTCCGGTGGTAGAGGGGAGGGGATCGGCAACCCCACGCAGACCCGACTGCTCCGGCTGATCCTTCAAGGTCTTCCACTGGATGGAAGAAGCCTAGGCGACATCAGCACATGGGCTGACAACATAGACCACCGATTTGACAGGATCTTGTTCCCACAGGGAATCAATTTAGTGCCCTCCATGAGGATTTGCCTGCTGCCCCTTGCGTTGGGTCGGAGCGGAAACCCCTCGCTCCTTGTTCCACTCCTTCGACATCCTCTCCCGCATCCACCTCCTCCCCAAGCCCCCTTTCCCAACTGGTGCTACACCCCCAAGCTCTTGGTGCTCACTTGACAGTGATTTCTTGGTGAGCTGAACGGTTCAAGAGGGGCATTCAACTCCAAGCCCCCTTATATTAGTTGTTACTTCTCCTTTGACTTCGATTCCACTTGGGCTGGTGATTTTTTATTATCATTTGAGGGGAGAACGCTTAGGCTATGACTTCTCTCTCTTCTTTGGTGTGCAAGATTGGGTCTCTTCTCCCATTGGGGTCCATGAAGAGGCTCTCGCCTCTCATAGCGAGACCGTTTTGGAATTGGAAGTTAGCTTTTTCTTTCCCCCTATGTGAAGCTTCTCGAGGAGATTGGTCCCTGGGGAGGCACTGTGTTTTGTTCGTGCCCAGGTTATTGAGTTTTCATATCATCTTGGTGAGCTTGATCATACGTGACCTTTTTATCAAGGCATGGGATACAACACAATTTCTTCGTGCCCAGGTTATTGAGTTTTCCGTATCATCTTGGTGAGCTTGGTCATACCTGACCTTTTTATCAAATCATGGGATACAACACAATTTCTTTTCATTCCCCATCCTCAAGAGAGTCAGCTCATTTTGTACGTGGTTGCGGACACTCATATTGCACCTTGTTATATGTATATACATGAAAAGACGCTTGACCAAGAGAAGGCTCTTGAGATGGGTGAGTCTACTTGGTTCATTCTTTTTTAGGTTCTCATTGAGAAGTTGACTTCTTATCAAGGATGGTTGGACTCTGATTATTCCCCATCCAAACTGACCTTGAAGATGGCTCATTTTGCTGTTGCTGCAGCCTCCTTGTTTGCCCCATCTCCATGAGGGTTCTTTCATGGAATGTGCAGGGGTTGGAAGGCTCACACTTCTTGCGGTATAGGGCTCGTATGTGGCAGGATCTTTGATAGTGCATGGTTGGTGGGTCTATTGACATTTTGATGCTATAGGAGCATCATCTCTCTTTGGGCCGTAGGTGGCAGTGTAGACAGCTTTTGCTCAGACACTATGAGGTCTTTTGGTTGGCTTGATACCGGCTCGACAGGTCCCAGGGTGGTTTATGTATTTCAGTTGGAGAGTCCATGCAGACCGCGATTGTGGACAGAGGGGACATTATCCTTGGCAAGGCCAAAAGGTTGATTTTGCAGCAGAGAGGCCTCAGATATGGTTTTTTGAATCTTTATGCTCCGAATCATGAGAGTGCATGTGCTTTTTTTTGGTCACAGATTACTATTGCAGTGCCTAATGTTCATGCTTGGTGTGTGCTGCTGACTTCAACATGATTAAGGCATTTGAGGACGTACAGGGCAGTAGCCAGACCACTGTGCACGGATCTGAGCTTGCAACTTAGGAGAGATTATCATGACGTTGAGGCTCCATGATGTATGACACACTGAGGGCTTTGCTAGAGAGGGAGGTAGTTTCCTCTTCTCACGCTCGGACAGGCACGTTGGGGGGATGAACCTCTCACATATTGATTGCATTGTGAGTGATGTTTTGGCTGGCTCTTGAGTATGACCGGTATTGGGGCAGGCTCCTTCATGTCAGATCATGCCCCTGTGGTTGTCACCTTTAGGGAGGATGTTACTCAGAGCTCCCCTATTCTTCGCATTCCTATGCATATCCAGCTTGATAAGAGTTTGACTCACAAGATTGCGTCGATTTGGAGTCGGTTGCAATGGGAGAAGGGTTTTAGGGCCGAGTCCCTCCCTACAAGTCTTCATTAGATTAGTTGTTTTTTGCACGAGGCAAGCACCTTGCGGCTTGCTCATCCCCATGAGGCTGCATGGTGCATTTGTGTTGGTGCAATAACTCCAAGCCTAAATGCTTGATCATTTATCCTAAGGCTCATATGTGCATTTATGTATTAGCACATGAATGCTCTCTTGTAAAAGATTGATTTTTTACTCCTTGTAAAAAATGCATATATGGAATCACTTCAATCACAAGTTCTTAGGAGAATCTTTCCACGACTTATTTGGTGAGGACTTATGGCAAATCAAGTCCTAAAACTTTGGAACACTTTTAGGTAAAGATTCTAATTCAAATTTGAATCTTGGCTCAAACAAAAAGCTATAAAAAGAGGACTATCTAGTCACATGAAATGCAGCCTGATATAGCAGAGATTTCAGAGGAATTTGTGTGGCATATTGCGCTCACATTATAGCTCTAATATTGCCCTTACATTGTGCAATCATTCATTACCAATGTCAATGTAATTTATGTGCATTAATACATATAGTTTTCTTATATCTCATGTCATGTATCACTCATAACAGTGAAGTTCACTGATCCATTTCTCAGTGTGTACCTGATCATTTGCAGTGATTTAAGTTGGTATAAATTCATTAGACTGTCTATTTTATTGCTACAACTTATCGCCTCGAGCAATCTTGAGAAATACGCAAAACAGTACTCACTCGTTTGCACACTGCTAGTACCCGAAAATATCAGGATGCATCTCTAACTTGCTAAGCATCATTCTTTGAGCATGGTCTATCATTTCAAGTGAAATAACTTGCAAAAGTTAGCTACCCAAGTTAATTAGATATGCCCAAAAGGATCTTGTTCAATTGTTAGCAGAAGAGTACTATTCATTTCTTTGAGCAGGTGTAATGACCAAAATAGCAAGTTTTTGGTTCACAATGAAACTCAAACTTATCTGTTTTGAGCCAATGATTTGAAGATCATCTTCCAAAGCACCTAGGTGATTATTTGTGCTTCCTCGAAAGCTCAAGAGGTCTACTGTGCACTCCTCAACTCAATTTTGACAGGTGTAAAGCAGGAATTTGCAACACCATCTCATCTCTTGAAGGTGTCCACCATCTCCTTCAATAGTGGTATCAGGGAAACATCAAGGTAAAATGGGAGATGGATTTCCATTATTCATTGATAAATTGGATAGGGGCAATTATCCAGCTTGGCCCCTAAGGACGAAGGCTTACCTCCAAGGAAGAAGCTTGTATGGATACATATCTAGAGATGAAGAAATGCCAACTCTTAGAAGCAAACATCAACCTACAAGAGAGGAGCAAGAGAGACTACCTGCATGGTGTACAAAGGATGCTCTAGCCAGGTCTTATATACTCAATTCAATATCTTATTTTCTATTACCTCATATTAGGAATCGCAAGACTTCCCAAGAGACTTGGGAAGTACTATCTTCATACTTCTCATCAAATACAAGGGCTAGGAAGAACCAGCTTTGGATGGAGTTTACAACCTTGAAGAAGCAACTGAAGCAAAGTGTAGCTGACTATGTGACAAAGATGAAGGATGTAGCTGACCCACTTGGGAGTATTGGAGAAGAAATAGAAGAAGAGGAGATAGTAAGGCAAATCATAAATGGCATCAAGGCTCATGACAAATGGGAGTCCTTTACCACAGCAATGGACCTATATATGGACATGCAGATACCTGACCTCAATGTATCTGACCTCAATACATTGATGGGGAAACTCTTCACACATGAGACAAAGCTCAACAAGAATGGAGATACTTCTAGAGGTAATCAATCTTCTTCCCTTTACACAGATAAAAATAAGATTAAAGATAAAGGCAAAGGTAAGAGAAATGAAGAAGATGCAAGTACCTCCCAAGTGAACTTCACAAGTTGAGGAAGAGGTACTAGAGGAAGGGGTAGAGGAGCAAAGCAAGGTAGGGGGAGACCATACGACTCTTCACCTTGCAACATTTGTGGCTTGACCAATCATACCTCATATAAATGCTTCAAGAACACAAAGAATCAGAGAGGAAGAGGCTTCCATAGAGCAGTCTATGGACAATCAAGAGGCATGTTCGATAATGGAGGAAGCAACTACCATCACAATTATAACCAAGGCTACAACAATAAGTATCATGGAGGCTTCATAGGAAGAAGAGACTACAACAACTATACAGATGATCAAGAAGGTTCTCTACTACTCATGAATATGACAGCCAAGCAAGGTAAAGATGATGAGTACCATATTCTATATTGATTCTGGTTGCTCTAGTCATGTAGAAGGCAATGTAGCATTATTGTATGACCTTGAAGAACCCAAAGGAAAGCATGAATTTCAAACAGGTGATGACACTAGGCACTCAGTAAAGAAGATTGGAAATGTTAAAGCATCTAATGGTAACATGAATCTTCTAAGCTGGGAATTATATATACGAACAATAACCAAGAATCTAATCAGTGTTGGACAGATTGTTGAGAAGGGTTTACAGGTTAGATTCACAAGGCATGGAGCATATGTGGAGGACCCGCAACAAGACTTCAAGAGGATTGCAAAAGGTGAGAAATCTGGTAGACTTTTTACCTTTGAAGTTCAAGATACAAGAAATATTGCTCTCTTCAATTATAAGGACGGAACCCTATCCGCATTAGAGATATGGCATAAGCGATTAGGTCACATAGGTGAAAGGACATTGAAGCAAATATGCAAGGATCAGAGTGTGCTTGGCATCCCAAATGTGTCCATCCAACACATGATTTACAAATGTGGAGCATGCCAATTTGGCAAATCACATAGGCAACCATTCAACAAAAGAGGATACATGTACGAAGACTATTTGGAGCTTGTACACACAGATGTGTTGGGTCCTAGCAGAGAGCCATCAATTTTACGGTCAAGGTATTATGTTTCATTCATAGAAGACTATAGTAGATGGACAATACTTTATTTTATGAAGCATAAAGATAAAGTCTTCACTTGTTTCAAGAAGTATTTGAAATTGGTTGAAAAGCAAATAGGTAGAAGTTTGAAGAGGCTGAGATCTTATGGACGTGGTGAGTATTTCTCACATGAGTTTGACTCCTCCTTACAGGACAAAGGCATAACTCTGCCACTCCATTCTCTACCTCTACTATTAATGTTGAATGAGAAAAAACTTCCTAACTATCTATGGGCAGAGGCTGTTTCCAGAGCCACTTACCTAATTAATATGCTTCCATCCAAGTCTCTGGATGGGATGACACCTTATGAGGCATGGAATGGAAGGAGACCTTCTTTAGATCATTGTAAAATCTTTGGGTGCATTGCTTATGCATACATACCCTCACAGATTAGAGGAAAGCTTGATCCAAAAGCTGAAAGATGCATATTCATTGGCTATGATCAATCAGAAAGGATATAGGATATATAGTCCCACTAACAAAGGATTCACAGTTAGTAGGGATGTAGTATTTGATGAAAATAACTCTTGGTTTGAGGATGATTGAAGCAAAATAAAGCTACCCAATGATTTGGGGAATGATTTTCCAAATCTGACTCAAGAAGAACCACATACATCAGAGGATGTCAACTCAGAGGATGAAGAACAGATTGATTTCAAAGCATGGAAATCCTAGGGCAAAGTAAAATTCAAACAATTGGAAGACATTCCAGAGTCATCCAATCAAGCACTTAGAAGATCTCAAAGAGAGAGCAAGAAACCTATAAGGTATGGCTATGACACATCACTAGTCACCAAGCATTCTATATACATGGCTAAAGATTCTATGTCAAAGGAACCTTCTTCATTTGAAGAAGCCAACAAGAAGGAAGAGTAGAGAGAAGCTATGCAGGAGGAAACTGAAGCACTTCAAGAGAATAAAACTTGGGATTTGATTCCCAAAAACCATTCATGAAGGTAATAGGATCCAGGTGGATTTACAAAACCCATGGAGTAGATTATGAGGAGACCTTGTCACTTGTCGCTAAGATTCCAACTATCAGAGTTTTAGTAAGTATTGTTGCTTCAAAGAATTAGAACTTGTATCAATTAGATGTTAAAAATGCATTCCTTAATGGGTGGATCTATAAAGAAGTCTACATGGCTGAACCACCAGGATATGAAGACAAAGACAAATCTGAGGTATGTAAATCAAGGAAGGCATTGTATGGTTTAAAGCAACCTCCTAGAGCTTGGAAACATAGGCTGATCACATATTTGGAGGACCAAAGCTTTGTTGTAAGCAAGGTAGATTCCTCATTGTTCATTAAGAAGACTAATTCAGAGGTTATTTATCTATGTGTTTATGCGGAGGACATTATCAGTACAGGAAATGATGCCAATGGCATCAAGAAGATCAAAGCCCCAATGAAGGAAAAGTTCAAGATCAATGATCTTAGATTGCTTACATATTTTCTTGGCTTAGAGATTGTGTATACAGATTCTGGTGTTTTCATTACTCAGAGTAAGTATATCCATGATATACTAGTTAAGTTCAAAATGGAAAATGCAAAAAATTGCAAGTACACCCATGGAATTAAACCACAAACTCAATACTCATGAAGGAGAGCTTCCTGAAGACATTACAGGTTATCAAAGGCTTGTTGGGAGTCTCAATTATGGAACCCTAATAAGAGTTGATATATGCTATGGGGTGAGTACATTGAGCCGATTCATGCATACACCAAGAAACCTCACTTCGAAGCTTCAAAAAGGATTTTAGAGTACTTGAAGGGAACCATAAATGAAGGGCTATTTTATCCATTCACATCTAACTTGGATATCAAGCTATACTCTGATACAGATTGGGCTGGCTCAAACGATGATAGAAAGAGCACCTCTGGCTACTTACCTTTTACAAGATCAAAGTTGATTTCATGGTCATCAAAGAAACAACCAATTGTGGCATTGTCATCAACTGAAGCTGAATATAGAGGCCTAGCAAATGCAACACAAGAGGCAATGTGGTTAACGCTACTCTACTCAGATTTGGGGATACATACACTCCAATGATCTTTGGAGATAACACTAGCTCACTTCATTTGGCTTCTAATCCTATATATCATGCAAAGACTAAGCACATCGAAGTGCATTATCATTATGTGAGAGAGAAGCTACTTAGCAAGGACATACAATTGTTCTATGTATCAACCAACTTGCAATGTGCAGATATGCTAACCAAACCTTTGGATGGAACTAAATTGAACAGGTTCACGATGATGATTGGATTGAAGGAGATGAAAGAGAATTGAAGCCCAAGCATATTATGCTTGAGGGGGAGCGGTTGGTGCAATTAATCCAAGCCTAAATGCTTGATCATTTATCCTAAGGCTCATATGTGCATTCATGTATTAGTACATGAATGATATCTTGTAAAAGATTGATTTTTTACTCCTTGTAAAAGTGCATGTATGGAATCACTTCAATCATGAGTTCGTAGGAGAATCTTTCTACGACTTATTTGGTGAGGACTTATGGCAAATCAAGTCCTAAAACTTTGGAACACTTTTAGGTAAAGATTCAAATTCAAATTTGAATCTTGGCTCCTACAAAAAGCTATAAAAAGAGGACTATCTAGTCGGGTGAAATGCAGCCTGATATAGCACAGATTTTAGAGGAATTTGTGTGGCATATTGAGCTCGCATTATAGCTCTAATATTGCCCTTAGATTGTGCATGGATGCATCTCTAACTTGCTAAGCATCATTCTCTGAGCATGGTCTATCATTTCAAGTGAAATAACTTGAAAAAGTTATCTACCCAAGTTAATTAGGTATTCCCAAAAGGATCTTGTTCAATTGTTAGCAGAGAAGGAGTTCTGTAATTTCTTTGAGCTCCTGTAATTTCTTTGAGAAGGTGTAGTGACCAAAATAGCAAGTTTTTGGTTCACAATGAAACTCTAACTTATTTGTTTTGATCCAATGATTTGAGGATCATCTTCCAAAGCATCTAGGTGAAGCTTCCTGGAAAGCTCAAGAGATCTACTTTGCACTCCTAAACTCAATTTTGGAAGGTGTAAAGCAGGAATTTGCAGCATCGTCTCATCTCTAAAAGGTGTCCACTATCTCCTCCAACAATTTGCAGAGGAGTTTCCTCTCTACAACCTATCCTTGCGTGCGGCCCTGAAAGTGAGTGGTCTGACAGCCGGCTTGCCCAAACAGAGCATGAGCTACGGGAGGTCAAGGATCAGAGGTCCGACTGCTTCCACCATAGGCAAGCAGCTCGGTGGACTCAGGTTTGTGATCGTGTTTCTGGAAAGTTTTTCTCGACGACCTGGCCACGTCATGTGAGGGGTGGGCTCGGACACCTCCGATGGACCGATGGATTGATGACCATGGAGCCTGGTGAGATGAGGAAGATTGCCACCAAGTTTTATCAGAGCTTGCTTAGACATTAGCTACAAATGCCAATCAGAAGGGTTGGAGAAGTAATAGTGACTTTATGGCTTTTGTCAATTCTCTACTTTCTAGTGTTTAAAGTTTTTACTTTGGTTTTAAAATCTTTTTTCAATTTTTTAACTTTGTAATGCTACTAATATCAGTATGACTGGGTGTTTCCTCTCTTTGGTGCATTTTTGAGCTCATCCTAATGCCCTTTCAATATAGATTTTGATTTACAAAGAAAGAAGAAAAGAACAGCCTCCATTCTTGGTGCTTTCTCTTCGCCTTGTAAGAAATAATAGCACAGCAGAATAGACCAATAGACAAAGTTGAGAAAAAGCTGCCGACTGCCAGAAAGAGAACCCAAATTCTCAAATTGCCAACAAGAATGCACCTACAAAGATGGTTTTGTCCACCCGCGCACTCCCAACATGGAGCTTAGTTGGCGATCTAGACAAACTCTAGATGAAGGGCTTACTAGTGCACAATGTTGTGTAGAGCTATACATGGGCCATGCATATAAAGCTTTTACAATGGGAGTCAATATAGATAAAGGAAGTTGGGAGAGACAAAAGAGTTAGCAAAATATATAATCCAACAATATCTCCACAACCAGACGTCCTACCATCTCAATCATGCAGGCCGAGAGGATAGGCCTCTTGCACCTCGTAAAAGGGGGCAAGCCCCTCTCTCCACTCCACCTATTAAGGTTTTATGGGAAACTGTATGGCACCACAAGGCCTTTATTTTCTCCTTGAATGGCAACCTAATGGCCCAAAAGTTTATGCCCTACCTAACCTAATGGCTAGGCTCACAAAGATCATCTATTACCATCAACTGTCATACATCGACCTTATCCAACTTGGAGATTAGGGTTCCACAAATGTCCATGCTCTCACAATGGCTTCTCCTCATAATGGGGGCCTTACAACTTACAGCACCATGGATCATTTGTGGCCACTTGAGGGTAGAGTATTGAGTATATGTAACACGCCCCTCAATGTCCACCTTACGGTGAACTACCTCCTTGGTCCAATGCCAAGCTTTGGAAAGTGTAATGAAGTTGCTTTTTCCCAAGAGCCTTGGTGAAGATATCTACTCTATTTTAGTTGGAAAATAGCTTATCTCCACGACCCCACCCTCGATCAACTCATGCACATAGTGATATTGAATTTCTATGTGCTTGTACATGCATGGAACACAGGATACTTGGCGATGGCCATGCAACTTTGGTTGTTACACTTCAACCTTGTAGACTCTTGTCCTTGTATTCCTATGTGCCATAGGATCCTCCTCAACAATATTGTCCTCCATCTACATACAAAATGCTCCTCATCCTCTATCTCTACCCCACATATCTGACAAATCCTCTCCTCTCTAGGACTGTTCTTCGACTCTCAATATCTAGATCGTGTGATGAGATCTCAGCCAGACACTTGCTTAGAACTTAGAAGAGAGACAAAGAGAGAGAGAGAGAGAGAGAGAGAGAGAGAGAGAGAGAGACTTAAAAGTTAGAACTTAGAGCTTAGGGAAGACTTGAGAGAGACTCGAGGGAGCTTTGGGAGCGTGACTCAAGATTTGAGAGAGTCAAAACTAATCCTTGGAGACATTTCACTTCATTCAAGCCTCAAGAATCAATATCATGCCTCGTAGAATATCCGGATTGTGGGCAATCCACACATCCAATCATGAGTTAACACGCAATGTCTCATTGAGCTCCAATATAAGACGTTCGACTTGTAAGTATTGTGAAAAGACCTTTTGCACTACCACTACTCAAGATGTGCATCATGCATCAGCCTTAGGAGGGTTAGGGATTGCCGGGTGCACAAAGGTCCCTTCTGATATTGCCGAAGCCATGCAAAAAGAGCACAGCCTTGCACAAGAGGCCTCTCAAGCCCATCAACTCGAGATGTTATCGGCTTCTGTAGATATGTTGGAGGAAATAGAAGAGGTAAGGACCTCCGTAGACCCTAGCTCTAGTGTGTTGAGTCAGCCATCTTCCCAAAGAAACAATACAGGAGAATATTTGACTGAAGATCCCCCTACACAGAGGCCTAGACATGGATCCCGGTCATCTCTCCATTCATCTTTTTTGTCTATGGGCTTGCAAAACAACACCAGAAAGCGGCTAACATTGAGATTTAGTGTTGCATTCTTGAGCTCAACCTCTCCTTCAATGTCTTCTGTATACACAGATGGAAGAGGATGGTCACAGCCATAGTCCAAGTTGGACCTTGTGATGATGATTGGTATGGACGTGAATACAAAAGATTATAGACATCTATGTTGCTTGAAGAGAAAGATAAAATCGATCTTCGACTAGAGTGGATTAGATTAGGTTGGTAAACGTATGGATGCTCCATCTTGTCCGACGGATGGAGTAACACCACTCGTCGCCATAGAATCAATATTATGGTTTCTAGCTATATAGGCACATATTTCCTTAGATCAGTGGATTGTAGTGGTGCAAGTGTACTCATCCTATTGAAGAAGTTGGGATAGAAAATGTGATACAATTTATCACAGAAAATGCCTCAATTTATAAGAGGATGAGGGAATTGGTGGAGGAAGAGTACCCTCGGATAGTATGGATCCTTTGTACAGCCAAGTGTTTAGGTCTTTTGTTTGAGGACATAGGGAAACTTCCTTGGCCGGATGAGACTGAGAGTGATGCAAAGAGAAGCGTAGCTTTCATCAGAAAGAATCATGAGGCCCTTGTTCTTTTTCCGAATTTTTTACACTATGGAGATGTGCTTTGGATATATTTATCATGTATTCTCTTATCTATAGTTATATATGGATGCTATATGGATGACAATAGTGTATGGATGCTTTATGGATGATAGTAGTGGATAGCAAATGGTATACCATAGCTTGCCAAGATTCAGAGGTGGCAAACTACATGGAGCCCAAGGTTCTAGATATTGATTTTGGGTGGAGATTGGTAAGGTTTTGCCAGTTCTTGGACCCCATACATATCATGTTGCAGTTAGTGGATACATAGGATTCTACCCCGGGTCTTTTTTGAACTCGTAGTTCTCCTCTCATCTCCTCAATTATGGCTCTCCTCCAAGTGGTTACATATCTTGCTTATCCTCCCTTCAATAATTGGGAGATTCAGAAGTATAACATTGTAACTACGTGACTCGCAAAAGTAGCCCTCGAACTAGGCAAGTTTGGAAGCCACGTTGGGCAAGTATGGAACCATATTGGGCACCTTGGGCAAGTTTGGCAGCCACATTGGGCGAGTCTGACAACCACATTGAAGACCTTGGGCCACGCTTGGTCCACCCTCCATGGGCCACTCCCTGACTCTTTGGTGGGCCACTCACTAGCTCCTCCCTTGCTACTCAAGACGAATATCCACACACCCTTTCCAAAATATCTATCCTCTCCTAGTTCTATATAAGTGGATGTCTGATGTCCACTTCATGCACAGAACAACAGAGCAAAAATAGCATAGAGAGATTAGTGTACAACCTTTTTTTAGGTATAAAGTTCTCTAGCTATTGTACTTAACGAGCCAGGCAAGCTCTTCCTACACACAAGGGAGTCCCTGCCAAAGGTGCTTGCTTAGAGGGTAACCTTGGGTTGTTGTTATCAAGAAGTCCAGGTTGTACACCCACATTGTTAAAGGGTTTATGTTTATGAATTGACTTTTTATCTAAGGTGTCAGTTGTGTGCTCCTCTCCAATGTATCATTCTTAGTTGTGTGCTCCTCTCTAGTGTATCATTCTTAGTTGTGCTTCTCCCCCTCATAAGTTCTTGCTTAAGGTCTATTATCTTAGTCTAAACATCAGGTGCAAGTGGGCATTGAGCTCCTCCTCTTAAGTCTTTGTGAGTATTCCAATCCAAGTGTCCAGACCTACTCCACGAGTAAGTGCAAACTGCACTCCGTGCAACCCAACACTAATCCACCACCCACAAAATTTCACATAACAACGATGCTTGTGCCTTTTGTGATCTTATATTGAAGTTGAAATAGAGCAAAAGCACATGCATTCATCCCTTCAAGAGCACGGTCAATGCATTATTTATAAAGATAGGTTGCTGGATGCATGTTTCTGACACTTGAGAAAGTAATGGGCATGCAAGATAAGTTTAATAGAACACATCAATCAGCAGATCATGAAATGTTGAGCTACATAAAGCCTAATCCTAATGCATATGGTTCTGTATTCTATAGAGCAGATGTCATAAGCCCAGACTAGCATTGCAGCACATAAATCTTAATTCTATCATACCATTTGATAGTTTCAGCTTATTTAAAATGATGTCTAGGAGAATTATTCATTTGAAAAAAAGGGCGGAGGAGTGGAAGGCTCACTGGAAGAAAAAGTCCAACAATAACTCCCAGAAAGGCAGCTACAGAGATGCATAGACATGGTAAAGCATAGGGGAACCTGTACATATAAAAATCATATAATCATGTGCCATTGTAATTAAGCATACTCCTTAAAAATCTGTTATTTATTTCCCCTCATCAGCAATGTCTCTTTTTATCATTCCAATGGGAAGAAAAGGGGCAAGAGGAGCATAGGGGGCGTGAAGGGGGAAGGAAATAGCTCAAAGATTTAAAAGAACTTGAGGATTACTGATCAAAAAGCGATCCACTTGGAAATAATGATGGATATTTGTCTGAAGGCTGCCAAAATAAATCATAGCACCAAATCATTTCTCTCATATAAAGATGTTTCTAAATTAAGAGCATACTAGTGGTCAGTTTGAGATGTGCAGACCAAGGATCCATATACAGCAATGCACTATATCACCATTATATATGTGGTCAAATATAAGGATGAAAGAAATGCACTAAGAACATCAGTCATCTTGAATACCTGTGAAAGATATCCTCCAATAGCAGGACCAATTATCAATCCAACAGCCCACATTGTTGCCACCTGTTAGGCCAGTTCAAGTTTACAAATAACATATGAATCTCATCATCTATTTCATTAATATGACAATCATAATTACCATTGCCAAGCCAAAGGCTTGATATTCCAGGGTGCAAATTTCTGATACATAGGCCTACAGAAGCATTAAATAAACTATGGTTGAGGACAATATCACTGACGTACATATTTTCAGAAGTAAACGAATCTGATATTAGAACTTACTCGAACAGGTCCAAGCATCCCATTCAAAAGGCCCATCAAAAACCTTGAAATCAAGGCCAACCAAAAGCTTTTACTGAAGCCAAACAAAGTATTGAACACAACTCTGATGCAAGACCACAGATAACTTCACTCTTCAGAAAGAGTTACATGAAAATGTGATTATAATTTCATCTGACAACATTTGTTTTACATTGTAGCTGTGCCAAAGACCATGACAGGTTTACGGCCATATATATCAGCGAGCATGCCCCAAAATATGGAAGTAAGTGCACGTCCAAACATAAGAGCAGCTCCTACAAGAAAACAAAGATATTTATTCAAGCCATTTCTTAAATTGACAGAATGACTAAATAAATAAGCATGCACCTTGAGCACGGAAGATTAAGTGAAAATGAACTTGGACAATCATGAGCTAGAACATTCAAGTCCTGAACCCTCAAGTTGAATTTCTGACGATTTCAACAACTTAGATCTCAATTGAGACCTTTAGTTTGAATTGTGTCATGGGTGTGGATCCGACAACTAATCAGAATGATGTCATGTTAAAGGTGGATTAGAATTCTATTGGAAATGTTATGCACAGAATTGCCTTTGGAAAGAAAGTGAGAATAGCATGTGTCGTATCAAACTCTATTCGGTATAGAAATTGCAAAAGAATATGCTTCAGGAATGGGATTTTGTAAGCATTTCTTCACTTCAGAAACTTGTTAACAGTTCAGTAGAGTTGAAATCGACTTTACGTTCAGTGTTCATGGGGACCTGTCAAATTGAAGGGATAATAATACATTTGTCATCTGCTCAAGCCCATGACCTAATGGTGGGCCACCCTCAATCCACGGTGAGACCCTAGTCTCTCTCAGAATACTTGTCAGACATCAGATCCAAGGCACTTCATATCGGAAGGTCTTTGTTAGAATCCTCTCTCTAGCCTCAGAACTAAATTTTTGTGACATCAGAGATATCAGCATCAAAAGATCTAAGGTCAGCTCGTTTGTCAAAGGGCTTCAGTAATACCTCGTTATACACTTCAGGATTCAATTTTTCAGTTGCAGCATGGCACGGCTAGAAAAGAAAGAAGTGGAGGACTTAATTACTAAAGCAATTAGAGAAGCGAGGAAGAAGAAGACAGAGTATTTAATCAAGAAATGAGGAAGGTCACAGACCAAGTAAGAGCTCTAGAAGATCACATCAAACTTCTTCAAGAAGATCGAGATGAATGAAAAGATGAGACACATCGACTCTAAGAAGAAATTATTCACATGAAGATATCCCAGGAGAGTATTTAATCAAGAAATGAGGAAGTTCACAGACTAAATAAGAGCTCTAGAAGATCACATCAAACTTCTTCAAGAAGATCGAGATGAATGAAAAGCTGAGACACATCGACTCCAAGAAGAAATTATTCACCTGAAGATATCCCAGGACGAAGGCGAAATCACAAAACTAGATGACTCAAAGGAGGAAATCAGGAATGACTCAAAGACCGATATGCAAGAACACATTAGATCAGAAATGGAATCAACCCAAAACAATTGGGTGGAAGTAGTAAGTAAAAACATTAAAAAAGAGGTCAAGAAAGAAGCAATAAAAAGTGAACACATCCATGTACAAGACACATTTGAAGAGGAGAGACTCAGACAGGTTCGACGTCTCCATGTTAGAATCACTGGCCTACCCAAAGGCACATCAGCATAAATGGATGCATTGAAGATATATCCAAAGTTTGGATATAGTGATATATCATTTACTTGGGCATGAAGAGTGGGGAAAGATAGAACAAAACTTCGAGCACTGATATTGCACATGAGCTCAATAGAGGAGCGAATAACTTTCTTGAAAAAACGGTTAGTGTTATGGAGTCTTCCAAGAGCACCCTTATTCATGGACGATGACCTCACAAAGATGCAAATAGAACATACAAAGGCATATATGCCCCGGATTTTACATGATGGAGGAGAAGGAAGGAAAGCATTTTACCGTGACAATAAGATTTTCATAGATAGACGCCCTGCCCCCTACTAAATATGGGCGTGTGGCCTATGAGATAGCACTACATCGGGACACATACCTCATGGGTGCAAATTGAAATTGTCATGGGGCTTTATGGACATGAGCAGATCGTCTGGAGGACCTCCTCGAGGCACATGACTTTATCTATATCACAGAGACACATGAGAGTCGAGATAGGGGTTTACCCCATATAGCTAGATTTCAGTGGGAATCCACTTTTGAAACCACTACTAGACACTGCATTTCACGTGGATCTGGTGGTGTGACGCTTCTCTTCAAACTTAGAGACAGATACAGATCTTGAGAGAGACGAGGAGGCATGCTATATGTGGGTTCACATTGAGTTGACAAGGGAGACATGAATATACATTGCCATATGCTATTTCCACCCTCCGGGGTCATCTTATGCCGTGTATGGTAGAGATAGCAATGCTCGAGATACTAATTCACCGTATACCTCATTCTTAGATGACATTGTGCATTACTCTGCATTAGGTGAGTTCTTCCTCCTCAAGGACTTCAATGCACATGCACAGTCTCAAAAGTGTGAGTCATATGTTATACAATAGTCGGATATCATGGAGAGTCTAAGACACGGATGAGATTGGGACCGGAGCAAAACTAGTGTTCAAACCTACATTTTTCGAGCTCTTTGGTAGGCGTGCAAAAGTAGAACTATCAAGAAATCCTCTTTCGCAAGGAGTAAAGTAAGACTTGTCTCGTGCATGTTTTACTTTCTACATAGGTAGAAAAGAGTGGGAAAAGGTGAAAGAAGAGCAATACAAGAGGTTAGGAGCTTGAGAGGTGAAAAAATGAGCTCCACAAAGGCCAAAAAGTGCAAAAACACAGAGCAAAGGTCAGTTGAAAAAGGTTTTTTCAAGACTTTGAAATGTGTCTTGGAACCCTAAGATTTAGATCTACATGCTCGAGGAGGTGGCTTCAATAAAAATAAGCATTTTCTTAAGTTCTTCCAACCATGACTCCTCTGAGGAGGGGGTTTAACAGAGGAATCATACTTTAGAAGTGGTTATTTTTGAAAACTTGAAGGGCCATTACGATCTACATGTTACAAGGCATACACAATGAAAATTTGGCTAAAAAATAGTTCAGAAATTGCAAGATCCAGACCATGTTGGCAAGGAAGTATCCCCTTGCCTAGATATAAAGAATTTAACCAAAATTTGGTAGGTACACATGATAGAAACCCTAAGGAAGAAGGCCAAAAATAAAAGGCAAAAGAAAATATAAAAAAGAGTGAAGCTACAAAACACAATTGCCCTAACAGCTGCTTTTTGGAAAGGCCATTGCGCTTTGCATAGGTAAAGTTTAAGTGAAACTTTGAGCAAACCAAGCATACCAAAGGGTTAGGAAGGCTAAGGCAAGCGACCAAGACTTGAGAAAATGCAATTTCTAATAGTGCGCAAAAGATGATTGCTCTATAGAGCAATCGTTTTTTGCAACAAAGATCATTAGGGCCAAAATGTGCATATCGAGATCCCTAGAGTGTGGAGATATTATCCTTAGTGTTTGGCAACAAAAAGAGTCATCGGGCCCAAGTGCAACTCACATCTTCTCTAGGCAGAGAGGATATGCAGAGAAGTCGCATTTTGCAAATTAGGATCTTTTGACCAAGTCCTGTTCGTTTGAGGATCCCAAAGAGTCAAGATAATACTCCATGTATTTTTGCATCAAAAGGAGTTCAAATTGAGGGTTAGTGCAAACTGCAACTCCTCTAGGATATGTCTATGCAAAGCAATCCTCTTCTGCAAAAAGGGTGTATCTATATGTATGTATCCCTTCCTTGCTTTCCTCCTCTACCCCTTCCTCTAGTATCTCTTCCTCTAATTGTGAAGTTTACTTGAGAGGTACTTGCCTCTTCTTCATTCCTTTCACCTTTGCCTTTATCTTTACTCTTATTTCTATTTGTGTAAAGGGCAGATTATTGATTACCTCTAGAGTTATCTCCATTCTTGTTGAGCTTTGTCTCATGTGTGAAGAGAGAGGTCTTGCAATTCCTAATATGAGGTAATAAGAAATCAGATATTGAGTTAAGTATATAAGACCAGGCTAGAGCATCCTTTGCACACCATGTAGCTAGTCTGTCTTGCTCTTCTCTTGTAGGTTGATGTTTGCTTCTGAATATTGGCATTTCTTCATCTCCAAAGATGTATCCATACAAACTTCTTCCTTGAAGGTAAGCCTGAATCCTTAGGGACCATGCTCGATAATTGCCCTGTCGAATTTGTCAATGAATGATGGAAATCCATCTCCCATTCTGCTTTGATGTTGCTCTGATACCATTGTTGGACGAGATGGTGGATAGATTCTAGAGATGAATTGGTGCTGGAAATCTTGCTTCACACCAGCCAAGAACAAGTTGAGAAGTGTAAAGTAGACCCCTTGAGCTTCCCAAGAACCACAAATAATCACCTAAGTACTTTGGAGTTCGATCCCCTAATAAATGGATCAAAACATATGAGTAGAAGATTCAACTATGAGCTAAGACTTGCTATTTTGGTCTCTATGCATGCTCAGTAAAGTGAACAGTGCTCTCAACCTGCTAGCAATTGATCAAACTCCTTTTGGAAGTATCTAATTGACTTAGATACCTACCAATCACAAGTTATTTCACTAAAAATGATCAAGTGTACACTGAGAATTATGCTTAGCCAAGTTAGATGACCATCTCGACATTTTTGGGCTTCCATAGTATGCAAACCAGTGAGCAAAGATTCAAAGATATCTCGAGATTGAGTAAAGCAATGAGAATAAAATTTTACACCAGCAAAATAGACAGTATGTTGAATCTATACCACTTTAAATCACATCAAATGATCAAGTATGCACTGAGAACCAAGTCTGAGAAGTTCACTATTCTGAGATGAACATAACAGAGAAATGACTAGAGATGTGATCAATGTATATGTATTAAATCACATAGAGTTACAAAGACATTGGCAATGTATAATTGCACAATGTGAGGGTAGTGATGGAGCTATATAATGAGCTCATTAAACACTAGATCCCTCTCAAAATGATCTCCAAATCGGGCTCTCCATCACGTGAGATTTTGATCCATTTTTATAGTTTAGAGTTGGAGCCATTGTTTGAATTCAAATTCAAATTCTTACCATAAAGTGAATCCTAAACTTTAGGACTTGCTTTCTCTTCAAACACCTACCAAATGATTCGTGATTTGATTCCTCCTAACTCCACGTGAGAGTAAGTGCTATGTACTTTTACAAGGATAAAAGTAAATGCCTTTTACAAGAGAATTAGACATATGAGACTATATGAAGTGAATACTAATTGTCCAAGTATGTAGGCTTGGACTCATTTGCACCAACAGTGGGCATACATTTGATGGTATCCAAATCAAATTAGAGCCCATCTCTTAGGTCTCAAAGGCTTTGTTGTTGTCAAGTGCCAGTGCGCCATGTTCTTGAGATCTTAAGATCGTGATTTGGCAGAGGATATATGGCGTCATATATTTTTTACTTGTTGGATTTGCCATTGCCTTGATTTGCTTTTTGAAGACATTGCAAACATTGCATGGATAAAGTCATTGTTCGATTATGCACAAAAAGTTGTTATATTTGTGACTTGTGAACCTACTATCCTTGTTTATTTAAAAAAATCAACAACAAGGATTTGGTAAAGCCAGCACTCACATGCTTTGCATACATGTTTATCATGCTCTCAAGTATGCTTGATGAGATGGTGTATAATGGCTTGCGGACATTAATGGTGAGCTCGGAATACACTAGAAAAAAAGAGGCTAGTGCTCACAAAGAATATGTATCCGATGTTACTCTAAGCGCTTTCTTTTGGAGGAATGTGAAACAAATAGTAGCAATTTCTGTTGCGATATTGAAAATCTTGCATTTGGCATACAAAGAAGGTGCCACCATGGGCCTCATTTATGAGCTCACGGATAGAATTGTGGAAGAGGTACCAAAGTTGAATGTAAGTACTTTTGAAAGGCTTGATGAGGTAGAAGCTTTATGCATAAATAGATGGAATATGATGCACTCCTCACTCCATGTTGCTGCATATGTACTTCATCCTATTTGGAGGGAGAAATGCCTTGATAAGGATGGAGAGTTTAATGATGGATGGATGGATGTTCTAGAAAAATATACAAATGGGGATCTTAAGAAGCAAGGTGTTCTTTTTGACAAGTTGGACATATATAAATCATACTCGAATACATTTTCTCGTCCAATTACAATGGATCCCGATAGAATGCAACATCCCATCAAGTGGTTGGAAACATCTAGAGCAAACATGCCCGACTTGCAAAAGGTTTCCATATGTGTGCTCTCACAAGGAACATATGCTTCTTCATGTGAGAGAAATTGGAGTACATTAAAATTGATTCATGCACCAAAAAAAATAGGCTGTCTCTAAAAACTATGGAAAAATTGGCTTACATATATAGAAAACTATGTCTTGGATCCAAATTAACGAAAGAGCATTTGTAAAAATAGTGGTTACATTGGATATGATTAAGCAAGAGAAAAATGATGATTAAGCAAGAGAAAGATGATGATAGACTCTTGAAATTGTAAGAGACCATTGAGGAACAAAGATCTTTGGGAGCGAGAACAATCCTTTCCACATCACATACACATGCAAAAGAGGATTCTAATATTGTAGTTGAGAACCCGATGCATCAACTTGTAATAACTCTCTAAAGCTTTTGCTGAGAAGTTTTTGATTGAGCTTTCTCTACCCATTTTTTGACTAGGAAATCTCTAGAGTGGTGAGGAAGACGAGAAACTAAAGACTTGACTCTTGTCATTAATTCAGAGAAAGTTTCTCCCTTTTGTAACCTAAGATTTTCCAATTGATCTAGGGTGCATTCTGTAGAGTTACCTTCGGGTTAATATACTTGTGAAGGCAGTTTTAAGGGCTTCCCAACAAGTGAAGTGTGCTTCCTCATATTGGTTGTACCATCAATCTGCTAACCCCTTGAGAGTGGCCAAGAACAAGGCAAGGAAGCATCTTTGCATTGATTTAGACCCCTACTTTTACAGAGGGACAAGAATTTTCTCACATGATCGTCTGCATCCTCATGGGAAGCCTCCTTGAAGGGAATTTGATGTTGATGTGTAACAATATATTGGTTAAATCACCTCGTGCAGGAAAGTTGTTGCTTGGAAAGTTTTGCAAGATACATTTCCTCTTGCTCGAAGATTTGATTGACCACTTTTAAAAGTAGTCAACTTAATTGAAAATGTAGATCATATTGAAGCTTGGTCAACTTGGCAAGTTATACAAATTCGGTCTATTTTGGCATTACAAAAAAATCGTCAACTTTCCATTTCATAGAGATTTTGGACAACTTTCACATTATATAAAATTGGTCTACTTTTGCAAGTTAGTCCATCTAGCAAAAGTAGTTCACTTTTTGACAAATTTGGTCTACTTCACTAATTTTGGCCGATTTCTCTCTACCACATGATTTCTTCTCTCTAGACAACTTGATCCTCTCAGGCGACTTCATCTTCTACATGTTGGTCCTCCTGTCCTTGCTGCTCCTTTGCATAGAGGTGCATTATGTGATGATTCCCTTATCAAGACTAGTCAGCATCTCATAAAAGTAACAAGATGAAAAGAATACATCATTCAAGGGACTGATCAAAATGCCCCTCTACAAAAGAAAACAATAAAAACAAAAATACATAAAAATTAAAAAATTAAAATAAATCCTGGTGAAGGTTATATTATAAACATATAAAAATACAAATAATGAGGCACATAAATACACAGAATAACATAAATTAAAACACACAAATATATACATAAACACAGTAAAACATATAACAAGCACATAAAACACAAAATAACATGTAAATATCCTACAATCTCCTGGTTGAGATCTTCAGCCAATTCAATATGCTTTGTGTGAGTGCTGGGCATATCAAAGCTGGTGGTTCCAATCAGATAATCTTTCTCCTTTGCCATCATCCACACAGAATCCTGCTCGAATGGCTGCTAGCCCCGTATATTTTTTGTCCAGGTCAGCTTGCCCCTTATTCGAGAGGCCTACCTCAAAGCATTCCATCACAGAATTAATGACGAGAGCAGCACTTGTGATCTGCAATCCATGTCAAATACTTGTTTTATAAATTGATAAAGGATACATTACTCTAAAGGAAGATGTATGCATGCATGTATGTATGTATGTATGTATATTCAAAGGTTTGTTTTAAATTTATCAACCATTATTCACAGTATCTTTGGGTTTATCAACCATACTTTATGATATCTTTGGGAGGTCTACATTGTACTTCTTCACTACTTCTTTACCCATGTGTCTTTCATATGGAAAACATATGGATAGTTAAGGTTTAATTGTGGATCAGAACATGAACTAGATGTAGTCACCAAACACTTGTCTATATTAATTGAAAGGTTCTACAAGCTCATCTAAAAAACTTGGTAGTTCTTCATATCCTTTCAAACCTTGTATTGCTCAAATGTCTAAACCTATCATACCATGGCTGGCTTGTGTCAAAACTGGTATTCATGCCAAATACAACTTAGGTATTGTTGTTAGTGTCTGCTTCATCATAGCTGCATATGAGATAGCATATGCATGTTGTGAGGCTGATTCTGAATACAAAGGACTATCCACTTTTACTTTTCCGATACATGGAGCATTATTCATTATTATGTCAACACTTGCCTTCTGAAGGTATAAGGTCCTTTAAGCATAGGATATGTGGCAAATATTGATGGTTCGCTATCTGAAGTTGTTCAATATCATATGAAAGAAATGTCTCAATGCAGTCCTTCTATTGACATGGAAACCCCAGTAGCACTTTGAGCATTGTTCAAATCTTCCTGTTTTATTTTACCATGTAATTCTTCG